>OZ037769.1:17597132-17720077 GCA_964035545.1 Bugula neritina
ACATAAAATAGTGCTAGCAATTTACAGAAAAAAGCAGGGGGAGAAAACCTCTAATATGTACAGTTTGGAATGTGATGCTTGAAAGAGCCATTACAGTTTGACTTGCAACTTATATATTTGGGTTTGTAAGCACTGCGTGAATATAATGACTGAATATAACACAAATTTTATAACAACATTACAAAATAAAATATTAGAAATATAAAACTTATAAAACAAGTCTGGATAAAGATATAATCTGAGTTCAAATTGGACTTGGAACTGGCTCAAGTGAACTTTTCAAGGGGAATTCTATGCACGGTATACCAGTCTTGGTGATCCACCCGTCCAATCAGCTCTCTTTAGCTTCAGATATCAGGCTAACTTTCTTCAAGTCTTCTGCAAGCATGACAGACCTGTAAGAACGAAAGCAACATATAGACAATGCATATATACCACAATTCAATAGTATACTGTAAAACTATGTAATAGTATGATATATCATACACTACTATACGATATATCATACACTACTATATGATATATCATACACTACTATACGGTATATCATACACTACTATACGATATATCATACATTACTGTACGGTATATCATACACTGCTATACAGTATATCATACACTACTGTACGGTATATTATACACTGCTGTACGGTATATTATACACTACTATACGGTATATTATACACTACTATATGATATGTCATACACTACTATACGGTATATTATACACTACTATACAGTATATCATACACTACTATACGGTATATTATACACTACTATACGGTATATTATACACTACTATACGGTATATTATACACTACTATACGGTATATTATACACTACTATACGGTATATCATACACTACTATACGGTATATTATACACTACTATACGGTATATTATACACTACTATACGGTATATCATACACTACTATACGGTATATTATACACTACTATACGGTATATTATACACTACTATACAAATGTCTAACCTGATGAATCTGCGAGACTCTGTAAGCTTCTCCAACTGTTTGGATTTTTCTAGTCCCAAGTGAATCACCTGAGAGAGAAACTAGAGTTATAATGAACTAAACTGATGGAGGTGGAACACATAATAAAGACCTGGGAACTCGCATACCTTGCGGGGGAGACCAGCCAGTCGTGCCACATTGAAACCATAACTTTTGGGACAAAAGCTAGAAGCAAGTTTGTAGAGGAAAGTAATGGAGGAGTCGGCATCTGAAGCCCCGGCGTGTCGCGAGTCGTTCACTTCCTCATTCACCAGACATGCCTGCATGCGTACAGTGGTAGATAGTACAGTGGTATATAGTAGAGTGGTATATAGTACAGTGGTATACAGTACAGTGGTATATAGTAGAGTGGTATATAGTAGAGTGGTATATAGTACAGTGGTAAATAGTACAGTAGTATATAGTAGAGTGGTATATAGTAGAGTGGTATATAGTACAGTGGTAAATAGTACAGTAGTATATAGTAGAGTGGTATATAGTAGAGTGGTATATAGTACAGTGGTATATAGTACAGTGGTATATAGTACAGTGGTATATAGTACAGTGGTATACAGTACAGTGGTATATAGTACAGTGGTATATAGTAGAGTGGTATATAGTATAGTGGTATATAGTAGAGTAGTATATAGTACAGTGGTATATAGTACAGTGGTATATAGTAGAGTGGTAGATAGTATAGTGGTATATAGCACAGTGGTATATAGTATAGTGGTATATAGTACAGTAGTATATAGTAGAGTGGTATATAGTACAGTGGTATATAGTACAGTGGTATATAGTATAGTGGTATATAGTACAGTGGTATATAGTAGAGTGGTATATAGTAGAGTGGTATATAGTACAGTGGTATACAGTACAGTGGTATATAGTAGAGTGGTATATAGTAGAGTGGTATATAGTACAGTGGTAAATAGTACAGTAGTATATAGTACAGTGGTATATAGTATAGTGGTATATAGTACAGTGGTATATAGTACAGTGGTATATAGTATAGTGGTATATAGTACAGTGGTAGATAGTACAGTGGTATATAGTAGAGTGGTATATAGTACAGTGGTATACAGTACAGTGGTATATAGTAGAGTGGTATATAGTAGAGTGGTATATAGTACAGTGGTAAATAGTACAGTAGTATATAGTACAGTGGTATATAGTACAGTGGTATATAGTACAGTGGTATATAGTACAGTGGTATATAGTATAGTGGTATATAGTAGAGTGGTATATAGTACAGTGGTATATAGTACAGTGGTATATAGTACAGTGGTATATAGTACAGTGGTATATAGTACAGTGGTATATAGTAGAGTGGTAGATAGTATAGTGGTATATAGCACAGTGGTATATAGTATAGTGGTATATAGTACAGTAGTATATAGTAGAGTGGTATATAGTACAGTGGTATATAGTACAGTGGTATATAGTATAGTGGTATATAGTACAGTGGTATATAGTAGAGTGGTATATAGTAGAGTGGTATATAGTACAGTGGTATACAGTACAGTGGTATACAGTAGAGTGGTATATAGTAGAGTGGTATATAGTACAGTGGTAAATAGTACAGTAGTATATAGTACAGTGGTATATAGTATAGTGGTATATAGTACAGTGGTATATAGTACAGTGGTATATAGTATAGTGGTATATAGTACAGTGGTAGATAGTACAGTGGTATATAGTAGAGTGGTATATAGTACAGTGGTATACAGTACAGTGGTATATAGTAGAGTGGTATATAGTAGAGTGGTATATAGTACAGTGGTAAATAGTACAGTAGTATATAGTAGAGTGGTATATAGTAGAGTGGTATATAGTACAGTGGTATATAGTACAGTGGTATATAGTACAGTGGTATATAGTATAGTGGTATATAGTACAGTAGTATATAGTAGAGTGGTATATAGTACAGTGGTATATAGTACAGTGGTATATAGTATAGTGGTATATAGTACAGTGGTATATAGTATAGTGGTATATAGTACAGTAGTATATAGTAGAGTGGTATATAGTACAGTGGTATATAGTACAGTGGTATATAGTATAGTGGTATATAGTACAGTGGTATATAGTAGAGTGGTATATAGTAGAGTGGTATATAGTACAGTGGTATATAGTAGAGTGGTATATAGTATAGTGGTATATAGTAGAGTGGTATATAGTAGAGTGGTATATAGTACAGTGGTATATAGTACAGTGGTATATAGTACAGTGGTATATAGTACAGTGGTATATAGTACAGTGGTATATAGTAGAGTGGTATATAGTACAGTGGTATATAGTAGAGTGGTATATAGTAGAGTGGTATATAGTAGAGTGGTATATAGTACAGTGGTATATAGTACAGTGGTATATAGTACAGTGGTATATAGTACAGTGGTATATAGTACAGTGGTATATAGTACAGTGGTAGATAGTATAGTGGTATATAGTACAGTGGTATATAGTACAGTGGTATATAGTACAGTGGTATATAGTAGAGTGGTATATAGTACAGTGGTATATAGTACAGTGGTATATAGTACAGTGGTATATAGTATAGTGGTATATAGTAGAGTGGTATATAGTACAGTGGTATATAGTACAGTGGTAAATAGTACAGTGGTATATAGTACAGTGGTATATAGTACAGTGGTATATAGTACAGTGGTATATAGTACAGTGGTATATAGTACAGTGGTATATAGTACAGTGGTATATAGTACAGTGGTATATAGTACAGTGGTATATAGTATAGTGGTATATAGTAGAGTGGTATATAGTAGAGTGGTATATAGTATAGTGGTATATAGTACAGTGGTATATAGTACAGTGGTATATAGTACAGTGGTATATAGTACAGTGGTATATAGTACAGTGGTAGATAGTACAGTGGTATATAGTACAGTGGTATATAGTACAGTGGCATATAGTAGAGTGGCATATAGTACAGTGGTATATAGTACAGTGGTATATAGTACAGTGGTATATAGTACAGTGGTATATAGTACAGTGGTATATAGTACAGTGGTATATAGTACAGTGGTATATAGTACAGTGGTATATAGTAGAGTAGTATATAGTGCAGTGGTATATAGTAGAGTGGTATATAGTACAGTGGTATATAGTACAGTGGTATATAGTACAGTGGTAGATAGTATAGTGGTATATAGTACAGTGGTATATAGTACAGTGGCATATAGTAGAGTGGTATATAGTACAGTGGTATATAGTACAGTGGTATATAGTACAGTGGTATATAGTACAGTGGTATATAGTACAGTGGTATATAGTACAGTGGTATATAGTACAGTGGTATATAGTACAGTGGTATATAGTACAGTGGTATATAGTACAGTGGTATATAGTACAGTGGTATATAGTACAGTGGTATATAGTAGAGTAGTATATAGTGCAGTGGTATATAGTAGAGTGGTATATAGTACAGTGGTATATAGACACTGTATATAATACAAACCATATGGCCGAGCTGAATATACTGGTTGGCAATAAAGTCCTCCACCAGACTGTGGTAGTGGGTAGAGAATATGGTTCTACATTTGACGTGTTCAGCCAACTCATGAACCACAGCAGAGGCAATGGCTGTGCCGTCGTGTGTAGCTGTACCTCTACCTGCACAAGAAGGGTTAGACATGCTTAGAAATATGTTGGATATAAAATAAATATCTTGTACCTTATAATCCAACATGTGCTTTACATATAAATGCTGTGTTTTATCAACAAGTAAATGTGTATAATTTCTTTTAATAACCTCGATTTATTTTACACACACATATACATGTAGGAGAGAAGACAAACCTAATTCATCGAGTAAAACGAGGGAATGGCGGGTTGCGTGCTGAAGTATCAAACTCGTCTCACTGAGCTCTACAAAGAACGTGCTCTCTCCATGCATGAGACGGTCGTCAGCTCCGAGACGAGTAAACAGTCTATCTACTGGCGTCAGTCTACATTTCTCAGCTGGAACATGGCAGCCCTGTAACATTGTAGAGTAGTATTATAGAGTAGTATTATAGAGTAGTATTATAGAGTAGTATTATAGAGTAGTATTATAGAGTAGTATTATAGAGTAGTATTATAGAGTAGTATTATAGAGTAGTATTACAGAGTAGTATTACAGAGTAGTATTACAGAGTAGTATTATAGAGTAGTATTATAGAGTAGTATTATAGAGTAGTATTATAGAGTAGTATTATAGAGTAGTATTATAGAGTAGTATTATAGAGTAGTATTATAGAGTAGTATTATAGAGTAGTATTATAGAGTAGTATTATAGAGTAGTATTATAGAGTAGTATTACAGAGTAGTATTATAGAGTAGTATTATAGAGTAGTATTATAGAGTAGTATTATAGAGTAGTTGACGCACCAACTGAGAGAGAATAGTAAGAAGGGCAACTTGTCTCATCAGTGTTGACTTTCCTCCCATATTTGGTCCAGTGAGAAGAAGGAGCTGAGCGCAGCTGTTGGCAGTTTCTGTGTTGTTCTAGAAAATAGGTGGTGTGTGTACACAGTGTGTACCAACACATGTGTGTACACAGTATGTACCAACACATGTGCGTACATAGTATGTACCAACACATGTGTGTACACAGTGTGTACCAACACATGTGCGTACACAGTATGTACCAACACATGTGCGTACACAGTATGTACCAACACATGTGTGTACACAGTATGTACCAACACAGTATGTACCAACACATGTGCGTATACTCACATCCTCCCAGCCTATCACAGTGTCGTTAGGTATGAAGTCACTTCCCCCAAACGTCTTGATAGAACACGGATGTCGGCCATCTCTGATGTCTAGAAATGCCTGTCAACACCATCAATACTGTGACTACAACTACTAGTACTGTGACTATAACTAGTACTGTGACTACAACTACTAGTACTGTGACTATAACTAGTACTGTGACTACAACTACTAGTACTGTGACTACAACTACTAGTACTGTGACTACAACTACTAGTACTGTGACTACAACTACTAGTACTGTGACTACAACTACTAGTACTGTGACTATAACTACTAGTACTGTGACTACAACTACTAGTACTGTGACTACAACTACTAGTACTGTGACTACAACTACTAGTACTGTGACTATAACTACTAGTACTGTGACTACAACTACTAGTACTGTGACTACAACTACTAGTACTGTGACTATAACTACTAGTACTGTGACTACAACTACTAGTACTGTGACTACTACTACTAGTACTGTGACTACAACAACTACTAGTACTGTGACTACAACAACTAGTACTGTGACTACAACTACTAGTACTGTGACTATAACTACTAGTACTGTGACTACAACAACTAGTACTGTGACTACTACTACTAGTACTGTGACTATAACTACTAGCAGCACAACTGCAAACTACTTGCCTGTGGGTAGACAGAAGACGACACAACTTCAGGTCTGCACATCACACCTTCATTTGTCATTGTATACGAGGCTAACGACTGCAAGACATCGAGCACACTGATGCTGTGGACTACACTCATCCAATCAGCATACCTGTAACAGTATACTCTACTACACTCATCCAATCAGCATACCTGTAACAGTATACTGTACTACACTCATCCAATCAGCATACCTGTAACACTATACTCTACTACTCATCCAATCAGCATACCTGTAACAGTGTACTCTACTACACTCATCCAATCAGCATACCTGTAACAGTATACTCTACTACACTCATCCAATCAGCATACCTGTAACACTATACTCTACTACTCATCCAATCAGCATACCTGTAACAGTGTACTCTACTACACCCATCCAATCAGCATACCTGTAACAGTATACTGTACTACACTCATCCAATCATCATACCTGTAACAGTATACTCTACTACACTCATCCAATCAGCATACCTGTAACAGTATACTGTACTACACTCATCCAATCAGCATACCTGTAACACTATACTCTACTACACTCATCCAATCAGCATACCTGTAACAGTATACTGTACTACACTCATCCAATCAGCATACCTGTAACAGCATACTGTATCGATAGTAATGCAACTCACCTTTCATCAAACTTATTAAACAATTTCCTCATCGTGTCTTTGAGAGCAACATCTTGCTTAGCCTCAGCTTCCATCAGTTCGACGAGTAGGGCCTTAGTCTTCTGAGTGACGTAACGCTTGTAGTTCTTCCTCTGTCCACTCAGCTCATATGTTGAAGGAACTCGTCCACTCACTGAGTCTGGTACCTCAAGTTGATAGCGATTCTTCGCTGTACCCACATACTGTACCTGCTACAGTATATAATACATGTACCCACATACTGTACCTGCTACAGTATATAATACATGTACCCACATACTGTACCTGCTACAGTATATAATACATGTACTCACATACTGTACCCACTACTGTATTATATTATACAGAAACTTGAGGAAACATTAACCTGGGTTCCTAAGAGCTTTCTCTGAGACTTCAGATACTCGTCCAACTGTAGACTCAGTTCTTCAATTTCCTTCACAGATTCATCATATTCCTCCACATAGCCTGAGGTAAACATACAATATACTATATACTTCATAGATAGTCATATATATACTAGATAGTAATATATATACTAGATAGTTATATATACTAGATAGTTATATATACTAGATAGTTATATATATACTAGATAGTAATATATATACTAGATAGTTATATATATACTAGATAGTAATATATATACTAGATAGTTATATACACTAGATAGTTATATATATACTAGATAGTTATATATACTAGATAGTTATATATACTAGATAGTTATATATATATACTAGATAGTTATATATACTAGATAGTAATATATATACTAGATAGTTATATATATACTAGATAGTTATATATACTAGATAGTTATATATATACTAGATAGTTATATATACTAGATAGTAATATATACTAGATAGTTATATATACTAGATAGTTATATATACTAGATAGTTATATATACTAGATAGTTATATATACTAGATAGTTATATATACTAGATAGTTATATATACTAGATAGTAATATACACTAGATAGTTATAATATACTAGATAGTTATATATATACTAGATAGTTATATATACTAGATAGTAATATATATACTAGATAGTTATATATATACTAGATAGTTATATATATACTAGATAGTTATATATACTAGATAGTTATATATATACTAGATAGTTATATATACTAGATAGTAATATATACTAGATAGTTATATATACTAGATAGTTATATATACTAGATAGTTATATATACTAGATAGTTATATATACTAGATAGTTATATATATATACTAGATAGTTATATATATATACTAGATAGTTATATATATATACTAGATAGTTATATATACTAGATAGTAATATATATACTAGATAGTTATATACACTAGATAGTTATAATATACTAGATAGTTATATATATACTAGATAGTTATATATACTAGATAGTAATATATATACTAGATAGTTATATATATACTAGATAGTAATATATATACTAGATAGTTATTTATATACTAGATAGTTATATATATACTAGATAGTTATATATACTAGATAGTTATATATACTAGATAGTTATATATACTAGATAGTTATATATACTAGATAGTTATATATATATACTAGATAGTTATATATACTAGATAGTTATATATACTAGATAGTTATATATATATACTAGATAGTTATATATATACTAGATAGTTATATATATACTAGATAGTTATATATATACTAGATAGTTATATATATACTAGATAGTTATATATACTAGATAGTAATATATATACTAGATAGTTATATATATACTAGATAGTAATATATATACTAGATAGTTATATATATACTAGATAGTTATATATATACTAGATAGTTATATATACTAGATAGTTATATATATACTAGATAGTTATATATACTAGATAGTAATATATACTAGATAGTTATATATACTAGATAGTTATATATACTAGATAGTTATATATACTAGATAGTTATATATATATACTAGATAGTTATATATATACTAGATAGTTATATATATACTAGATAGTTATATATATACTAGATAGTTATATATACTAGATAGTTATATATATACTAGATAGTAATATATATACTAGATAGTAATATATATACTAGATAGTTATATATACTAGATAGTTATATACACTAGATAGTTATATACACTAGATAGTTATATACTAGATAGTTATATATATACTAGATAGTCATATATATACTAGATAGTCATATATATACTAGATAGTAATATATATACTAGATAGTAATATATATACTAGATAGTTATATATACTAGATAGTTATATACTAGATAGTTATATATACTAGATAGTTATATATACTAGATAGTTATATATACTAGATAGTTATATATACTAGATAGTCATATATACTAGATAGTTATATATACTAGATAGTTATATATACTAGATAGTTATATATATACTAGATAGTCATATATATACTAGATAGTTATATATATACTAGATAGTTATATATATACTAGATAGTAATATATATACTAGATAGTTATATATACTAGATAGTTATATACTAGATAGTTATATATACTAGATAGTTATATATACTAGATAGTTATATATACTAGATAGTTATATATACTAGATAGTCATATATACTAGATAGTTATATATACTAGATAGTTATATATATACTAGATAGTCATATATATACTAGATAGTTATATATATACTAGATAGTTATATATATACTAGATAGTAATATATACTAGATAGTAATATATATACTAGATAGTTATATATACTAGATAGTTATATATATACTAGATAGTAATATATATACTAGATAGTTATATATACTAGATAGTTATATATACTAGATAGATATATATACTAGATAGTTATATACACTAGATAGTTATATACTAGATAGTTATATAATATATATATTAGATACGAGATACAAACCTCTAGATGGATGAATAGCACCAGCTTTCCTTGCAGCTTCATGATCAAAAGCCTCCTGTAACAAGTGTAAATGTAGTGTAGAGGATACTGTAGAGGATACTGTAGTGTAAAGGATACTGTAGCGGATACTGTAGAGGATACTGTAGAGGATACTGTAGAGGATAATGTAGAGGATACTGTAGAGGATACTGTACTGTAGAGGATACTGTAGGAGTATGCATACACACCTCAAAGTATTGTAATTGTTGTCTCACATCACACAGCTGTCCACCATCTTGTGTGAATGTAACACATTTCTTCAATATCTTGGAACTGCATAATGATATTCGATGTAATGTATATTAATATACAGTATTATACTGCATTTTAATATACAGTATAATACTTACTGTATATTAATATACAGTATTATACTGCATATTAATATACAGTACAATAGTGTAGTTATATTAATATATGGTAACATGTTACTCACGTGATGGGAACGTCTCGGAAGAACGGTACAACTTGCACAGCCAACTTGAAGCCAGCAATGACCGACAGGAAACTGTCAATCTTCCGCTTGCTGTAGACCTCATTGTCAAACATCACAGCTCGGCTGTCTGGGTGAGTCTTGGCGCGCTTGGCGTGTCCCAGGGTGTGAATCCTAACCAACATATAACGTGTAGTACACAGCCAATCAGAGCACAGTATAGTACACAGCCAATCAGAGCACAGTATAGTACACAGCCACTCAGAGCACAGTATAGTACACAGCCAATCAGAGCACAGTATAGTACACAGCCAATCAGAGCATAGTATAGTACACAGCCAATCAAACGCTACCTGCTAAGTTGCCTTTCAAAGTCCGGCTGCTTCTTCAGAATATCCGACTGTAACTGTGATAGGTTGCCGAGTGCCTTGAGGTTGCAGACAGCCTCCAGTCTGTCCTGTAATCATGTGACACTTACTAGTCTGTAATCATGTGACACTTACTAGTCTGTGATCATGTGACACTTACTATTCTGTAATCATGTGACACTTACTAGTCTGTAATCATGTGACACTTACTATTCTGTGATCATGTGACACTTACTAGTCTGTGATCATGTGACACTTACTAGCCAGTAATCATGTGACACTTACTAGTCTGTGATACTTACACTTACTAGCCTGTGATACTTACACTTACTAGCCTGTGATACTTACACTTACTAGCCTGTGATACTTACACTTACTAGCCTGTGATACTTACATTTATCAGTTCGGGGTCACAGAGGGGAGCACTAAGCCACTCTCTCAATAGTCTCTTTCCACCAGCTGTTTGGCACCTATCCAAACGCTCAATAAGGGACCCCTCTCTAGTGCCCGTTGACTGACTTTCAAAGATGTCTAAATTAGCCAAAGTTACCGAGTCTAAAACCTGAAAGAGAGCTACAGGTGTTAGAAAACCCCCTTTATTCTAACATATACTCAATATATACTATGACTTACACTTTATAGAAATACAGCAGTATGTAGACAATAATATAGTACACATGTATATTCTAACATATACTCTATAGAAATACAGCAGTATGTAGACAATATAGTACACGTGTATATTCTAACATATATTCTATAGAAATACAGCAGTATGTAGACAATAATATAGTACACATGTATATTCTAACATATACTCTATAGAAATACAGCAGTATGTAGACAATATAGTACACGTGTATATTCTAACATATACTCTATAGAAATACAGCAGTATGTAGACAACATAGTACACATGTATATTCTAACATATACTCTATAGAAATACAGCAGTATGTAGACAATATAGTACACATGTATATTCTAACATATATTCTATAGAAATACAGCAGTATGTAAACAATAATATAGTACACATGTATATTCTAACATATATTCTATAGAAATACAGCAGTATGTAAACAATAATATAGTACACATGTATATTCTAACATATACTCTATATAAATACAGCAGTATGTAGACAATAATATAGTACACATGTATATTCTAACATATACTCTATAGAAATACAGCAGTATGTAGACAATATAGTACACATGTCTACATACCATTTTAGAAGACTTGAGCACGAGAGCAGCACTGGCGGAGAGACGGTCTACAGGTACATACTCGGTGAAGGAAGTGAGAGACATGATTTCATCATCCAAGTAAGAGAATCTGAGGTACCAGAGAAGTGCACCCAGTGACCTCATCGCCAATTCGTATTCTCCTTTAGCCTTTCTGAATACAGCATCACCTGGAAACATTTCACACACTTACCTTCTGACTCACTTACTTACCTTCTGACTCACTTATCTTCTGACTCACTCACTCACCTTCTGACTCACTTATCTTCTGACTCACTTACCTTCTGACTCACTTACCTTCTGACTCACTTACCTTCTGACTCACTCACTCACCTTCTGACTCACTCACTTACCTTCTGACTCACTCACTCACCTTCTGACTCACTTACCTTCTGACTCACTTACCTTCTGACTCACTTACCTTCTGACTCACTCACTTACCTTCTGACTCACACACCTTCTGACTCACTTACCTTCTGACTCACTTATCTTCTGACTCACACACTTACCTTCTGACTCACTCACCTTCTGACTCACTTACCTTCTGACTCACTTACTTACCTTCTGACTCGCACCCTTACTTTTTGACTCACTCACTCACCTTCTGATAGCATGTTCTTGAGTGCGTCTGGCCATACCACTGGTTCCTCACCCTTCCTGAAGTAATCTGACTCGGAGAGCACCTGGATGGTACGCTCACTGTCCCAGAATTCTTTGGTACAGACGAGAGCTTCCTTCCTGACAGAGGAGAGAGTAGTCTTGAAAAGGTGGGAGAAGAGGAGAGAGGGGGGCTTCTTCTCGTGTAGGATGTGTCCCGGTGGGTGGTGGGCAAGGAGGGTTCTGACTCTTGAGCCAGATCTGTCATCATCAAACTCACCAACCTGCATCCCAGTGTGTGCATATAACATATTATTATATATATCAGTATATTATTATATAGTGAATATACGT
This sequence comes from Bugula neritina, assembly GCA_964035545.1. Classification (NCBI taxonomy): domain Eukaryota; kingdom Metazoa; phylum Bryozoa; class Gymnolaemata; order Cheilostomatida; family Bugulidae; genus Bugula; species Bugula neritina. Next base: position 17,610,214 of record OZ037769.1, read on the forward strand.
AGTATATGAGTATATTATTATATAGTGCGTAGTATATCAGTATATTATTATATAGTACGTAGTAGATGAGTATATTATTATCAGTATATGCTGTAGTGTGAAGAGTGACTCACATGAATCAGACCAATAGAAGTGTCCAGGAAACAGACACCTATACGACTGCTTCCATCACCAACTTTCTCGCACACAGCCAGCAGATGTTTGGAAGGCGTGTCTATCGTCTCGCCATCGAGGAAGTTGGAAGTTCTGGTGCCGGGAGTTGTTATCTGGCAGATTTCTCTCCTCACCACTTTGTCGAACTTAGTCGCTCTTGAGTCTGTAGACAGCATCATATCACTTATACTACTCTACCTATGCTACTCTACCTATGCTACTCTACCTATACTACTCTACCTATACTACTCTACCTATACTACTCTACCTATACTACTCTACCTATACTACTCTACCTATACTACTCTACCTATACTACTCTACCTATGCTACTCTACTTATACTACTCTACCTATACTACTCTACCTATGCTACTCTACCTATACTACTCTACCTATGCTACTCTACCTATGCTACTCTACCTATGCTACTCTACCTATGCTACTCTACCTATGCTACTCTACCTATGCTACTCTACTTATACTACTCTACCTATACTACTCTACCTATGCTACTCTACCTATACTACTCTACCTATACTACTCTACCTATACTACTCTACCTATACTACTCTACCTATACTACTCTACCTATACTACTCTACCTATGCTACTCTACCTATGCTACTCTACCTATGCTACTCTACTTATACTACTCTACCTATACTACTCTACCTATACTACTCTACTTATACTACTCTACCTATGCTACTCTACCTATGCTACTCTACCTATGCTACTCTACCTATACTACTCTACCTATGCTACTCTACCTATACTACTCTACCTATACTACTCTACCTATGCTACTCTACCTATACTACTCTACCTATGCTACTCTACCTATACTACTCTACCTATGCTACTCTACCTATGCTACTCTACCTATACTACTCTACCTATGCTACTCTACCTATGCTACTCTACCTATGCTACTCTACCTATGCTACTCTACCTATACTACTCTACCTATGCTACTCTACCTATGCTACTCTACCTATGCTACTCTACCTATGCTACTCTACCTATGCTACTCTACCTATACTACTCTACCTATACTACTCTACCTATACTACTCTACCTATGCTACTGGCAGTTAGTGATACTCTACTGATACTACTGGCAGTTAGTGATACTCTACTGATACTACCGGCAGTTAGTGATACTCTACTGATACTACTGGCAGTTAGTGATACTCTACTGATACTACTGGCAGTTAGTGATACTCTACTGATACTACTGGCAGTTAGTGATACTCTACTGATACTACTGGCAGTTAGTGATACTCTACTGATACTACTGGCAGTTAGTGATACTCACTCTGACTCACTCTCTGACTCATCATTTCTGGTGTCTCTGTCTGCTCTATCCTCGCAATCTTGTAACCTTTCCTCAGCAGTGTGTCAGCGTACCGGCCATACGCTCGCTCGGGAAACCCGGCGTGAGCATAATCACCCTGCAGCGAATATTCAACTCTATGATACACACACAGTCAGTCCGCAGTGAATATTCAACTCTATGATATACACACAGTCAGTCCGCAGTGAATATTCAACTCTATGATATACACACAGTCAGTCCGCAGTGAATATTCAACTCTATGATATACACACAGTCAGTCCGCAGTGAATATTCAACTCTATGATATACACAGTCAGCCCGCAGTGAATATTCAACTCTATGATATACACACAGTCAGTCCGCAGTGAATATTCAACTCTATGATACACACAGTCAGCCCGCAGTGAATATTCAACTCTATGATATACACACAGTCAGTCCGCAGTGAATATTCAACTCTATGATATACACACAGTCAGTCCGCAGTGAATATTCAACTCTATGATACACACAGTCAGTCCGCAGTGAATATTCAACTCTATGATATACACAGTCAGCCCGCAGTGAATAGCAATGTACACAACAAACCTTCATGTATAGTAGCCCAAGTTCCTTCACTCCTATAGTTGCATCCATGTGAAAAAACTCGTAGAACTTCCCCATCTGTAAGTGAAACTATATGCTGTAACAAGTAGGCCAATATTTTACAAAATGGAGGGAAAGTTACAGGAACTAAACTTTTCTACAAACTATATAAACTGTCAGATATGTGTTTACAGTATTTAGGAATCGGTTCAGTAGAAGAGTTAGACTCACCTTAAAGAAGAGCACAGTATCAAAGTGATCTTCCTTCAAATCCCACCATTGTCTCATGGCCTGCAAAGTAGACAACAAGTATGTTGTAGATGCATCAGGGACAATAGTTTACGGTATAACACAGCATTACATAGTAGTAGTAGTAGTAGTAGTAGTAGTAGTAGTAGTAGTAGTAGCAGTAGTAGTAGTAGCAGCAGTACTTGTAGTAGTACTAGTAGTATTAGTAGTAGTACTACTACTAGTAGAGTACTTACAGGAGTGACACTCTTCTTGTAAGCCTCAGGTACATAGAGAGTCCTACAGTCATACTCAGGGTGGGACTTCAGCCTCTTCTCTTTATCTCTAATCTTATCCTCAGCTAGAAACTCTAATTGAACATGGCGCTTCTGCTCACTCGACTCATTCAACTAGTTTATTATGAAGAAGATAATATGAGATGTAATCTGTAGTATAATATGAGATGTAATCTGTAGTATAATATGAGATGTAATCTGTAGTAGTATAATATGAGATGTAATCTGTAGTATAATATGAGATGTAATCTGTAGTATAATATGAGATGTAATCTGTAGTATAATATGAGATGTAATCTGTAGTAGTATAATATGAGATGTAATCTGTAGTATAATATGAGATGTAATCTGTAGTATAATATGAGATGTAATCTGTAGTAGTATAATATGAGATGTAATCTGTAGTATAATATGAGATGTAATCTGTAGTATAATATGAGATGTAATCTGTAGTAGTATAATATGAGATGTAATCTGTAGTATAATATGAGATGTAATCTGTAGTATAATATGAGATGTAATCTGTAGTAGTATAATATGAGATGTAATCTGTAGTGAAGCCAACCTCTGAGGGAGCAGAGAAACTGGAAAGTTTGGAGACCACCTTGGAACCAACGCTGGGTGACTGAGTTGGAGTGGAGGGAGGTTTTGGAGTAGAGCAACTGCTGGGTAGTGACAGTCTCTACCAAATATGTGCATATATATGTCAGAGTAGCAATATGTATATGTAATGTAATGTAATAATATGTAATATACATGTATGCATATATGTGTTCAGAGTAGAAGATAAACTGTACCTTGGATGTTGGTTTACTCAAAGACTCACTGGATTCCACATCAGAGTCTGTGTCCATAGCCTCAGGTTCATAGTTACTGTCAGCCTCAGCATCCCTCTCTGCAAATACAGTTGTTATGAGAGTAGCTACACCACAAGTAAGAGAGAGTAGCTACATGACAAGTAAGAGAGAGTAGCTACACCACAAGTAAGAGAAAGTAGCTACACCACAAGTAAGAGAGAGTAGCTACATGACAAGTAAGAGAGAGTAGCTACATGACAAGTAAGAGAGAGCAGCGATGAAGTGGTAAACACTCACCTGCTCTGACATCATTCTCATCACTATCTTCACTCTCATCAGAAATTATTACCCTGCGACGCTTTGGTTTTGTGTTCTCCTTCGTAGACTGAGAAATACGCTTGCTCTAGAAAAGTAGCTTATCAATAGAACAACAATATGTACTATATAACTGGGTATTTACCTGAGTATAATACTATTCACCTGGGTATTTACCTGAGTATAATACTATTCACCTGGGTATTTACCTGAGTATAATACTATTCACCTGGGTATTTACCTGAGTATAATACTATTCACCTGGGTATTTATCTGAGTATAATACTATTCACCTGAGAACGAACTGGTGTTGAATCATTTGGCTTGGGGGAGAGCTTTGGATTCTCAGGGGTAGATCCTATGAGATAAAAAGATGGGACTAGTATTGAATAAACTAACATACCAATACAGCGTTGATTACTAGTATTGAATAAACTAACATACAGTATAGTGAGTTGTAGCATTGTTATTGTACTTTAGAAGTTATTCAACTTTCAAGGTTTAATAAAGTGAATATCATTCAATAATTGCTTTATCATTATTCATTATGATAATCGAAATATGTCTACAATCATAATGATAATGATCATCAATTACTGAATTAGATATATAATAAATAAATAATGACATTATTAATATTTATTAATATATTTATAATTATAATCTATAAAATCGTAACATTAAATTTAATTGTAATATTCGTGTTAACTACAGCTTCATGACCATGACGTCTATATTTTAGTTTAACTGGTTAACGAAGTTGCATAAATTTATACATAATCAATATGAATATCAGTATTGATAATCATTAATGATTAATATTTAATGATAATCATAATCATAATGATAACGTGATTTTGTTTTCCAACCTTTTAAATTTTGAATTTCTTTATCACAGCCATGTCTTTTATTACTGGGAGATTTAAAGTATGCGAATAAAGACTTCTGAGACATTTCAGCTTCATCAAACTTAGTAAGTTGGGGTGCCTGTTCTCTCTATGTGTGCAAAAAACAAACGGTAACGGTAAGGCACAAGTATGGGATGGAATGTTGTTTATGAAGGGCCGAACACGTGCCTCTGTTCCCGCATTTTTTGTATAGCTACGCGTCGTTCTAGATATCACTTTATTTCATATCATTAACGAACACTTATTTGTTAGTTTTCAATAACCTAAATTTCTAAATATGCACTTCTGACACCGACTGGCCCTCGTCTGCAGTTTCAAGAAGTACCTTAAGTACATTGCTACTAACTGATCGCTTGGTGCTATTTTACTTGAGAAGTTGAGCCTGACAATCATAATGATTACTGAAATGTTGGATGCCCGACATTAGTAGATTTGATTATTGTAAGAACTATGGATGAAGTAAGCAAAGTGGTGGTGGCTGTACGGCTTAGGCCAATGAATAAAAGGGGTAAGCCCGTTTTTATCTAAAAAATTAAACTTTAGTGAATTAGATTTAGTATTACTATTAGTATTACTATTGGCATTGCTATTAGTCTTTAGTGACACTGACTCTGAGAGTGAGTTTGACAGTGACTCAGTTAGTAACTGTCAAAGTCCGACTCAAAGTTGTGTAAGGCAGAGTTAACTTAAGCCTGGAGTAACTGTAAGGGTCTTACAATTTGACTTTGAGCTTCAGTCTTGGACTTAGTTAGAGTTACTGTTAATAAGAGTAAGTATAACTTGTAAGCATTTTGCTCAATGATGATGGTGATATAATTATTATTATTTCTTTTTAGGTATATTTATAACTGGGCAACTTCAGATTGATATCGTTATGTCTATAGCTCTAACTGAGATTCAAAATTATTATTAATGCAATTAATCTCGATATTATCACCACAGTCATGGTGAATGGAATGATCTTGGTGACTGTGATAGTTATAGTCACCAACAGTAAAAGTAATAATCGTAGTCAATGTGAGAGTTATGATAACTGTGACAGTCATAGTGATTGTGAATGTGAGAGTCCATAGCAGGCATTCAGGTTGTTAATCAGTTTCACAGAAGGCCATGGTTTATCACAAGGTTATCATATCATGTCTATATTAGAGTAAGATAACAGTAATAATGCCTACACAGATTAGGATTTGGTGTAACAGACGTGGGATTATGTTCAGTGGTACTAGTGTTAGTTGTTTAATACTGTATATTGTGTGTGCTACAGAGATAGACCTGGGCACCAAATGTGTAGTGGACATGAAGGATGATCAGACAGTGCTCTACCACCCAGATGCACCTTTTGGGGAGCCGCACAAGAAGGGAAGGTACGCTATCATATTACTATGCTTCCATATCTCCAGTCTGTACAGTATTGCTGCAGTACTGGCTACTCCAAGTACCATCACCATTGCTGCAGTACTGGTTACTCTAAGTACCATCACCATTGCTGCAGTACTGGTTACTCTAAGTACCATCACCATTGCTGCAGTACTGGTTACTCTAAGTACCATCACCATTGCTATGCTTCCTTATCTCCAGTCTGTACAGTATTGCTGCAGTACTGGCTACTCTAAGTACCATCACCATTGCTGCAGTACTGGCTACTCTAAGTACCATCACCATTGCTGCAGTACTGGTTACTCTAAGTACCATCACCATTGCTGCAGTACTGGTTACTCTAAGTACCATCACCATTGCTGCAGTACTGGTTACTCTAAGTACCATCACCATTGCTATGCTTCCTTATCTCCAGTCTGTACAGTATTGCTGCAGTACTGGTTACTCTAAGTACCATCACCATTGCTGCAGTACTGGTTACTCTTAGTACCATCACCATTGCTATGCTTCCTTATCTCCAGTCTGTACAGTATTGCTGCAGTACTGGCTACTCTAAGTACCATCACCATTGCTGCAGTACTGGTTACTCTAAGTACCATCACCATTGCTGCAGTACTGGCTACTCTAAGTACCATCACCATTGCTGCAGTACTGGTTACTCTAAGTACCATCACCATTGCTGCAGTACTGGCTACTCTAAGTACCATCACCATTGCTGCAGTACTGGCTACTCTAAGTACCATCACCATTGCTGCAGTACTGGTTACTCTAAGTACCATCACCATTGCTGCAGTACTGGCTACTCTGAGTACCATCACCATTGCTGCAGTACTGGTTACTCTAAGTACCATCACCATTGCTGCAGTACTGGTTACTCTAAGTACCATCACCATTGCTGCAGTACTGGCTACTCTAAGTACCATCACCATTGCTGCAGTACTGGTTACTCTAAGTACCATCACCATTGCTGCAGTACTGGTTACTCTAAGTACCATCACCATTGCTGCAGTACTGGCTACTCTAAGTACCATCACCATTGCTGCAGTACTGGCTACTCTAAGTACCATCACCATTGCTGCAGTACTGGCTACTCTAAGTACCATCACCATTGCTGCAGTACTGGCTACTCTAAGTACCATCACCATTGCTGCAGTACTGGTTACTCTAAGTACCATCACCATTGCTGCAGTACTGGCTACTCTAAGTACCATCACCATTGCTATGCCGCAACCTTCTGTATCAAGTTTTCTCAACAATCTTTCAACTTCTTAGGGTTTAGCTGATTGAAGTCCGAGTAATTAAATGATTATGTCGAAACTATTTCTTATTCTATTTTTAGTCATGTGAAGCACCAGCCTAAGGTATGTTACTTAATTTTTTATGACTTGAGATATATAAGTAATGTGTATTATATATAGTATGATTGTTATGTATAATTCATGGTATTAATTGTATGTAACGTCTACTGTAAAACGTTGAGTACAGTGGGATGTATCGTATGCTCTAGTGTAATGTATTGTTACCATGTTACCACATACTGTATACTGTACCACATACTGTATACTGTACCACATACTGTATACTGTACCACATACTGTATACTGTACCACATACTGTATACTGTACCACATACTGTATACTGTACCACATAATGTATACTGTACCACATACTGTATACTGTACCACATACTGTATACTGTACCACATACTGTATACTGTACCACATAATGTATACTGTATACTGTTACTCTATACTGTACCACATACTGTATACTGTACCATATACTCTATACTGTTACTCTATACTGTACCACATACTGTATACTGTACCACATACTCTATACTGCACCACATACTGTATACTGTTACTGTATACCGTACCACATACTTTATACTGTTACAACATACTGTATACTGTACCACATACTGTATACTGTTACTGTATACCGTACCACATACTGTATACTGTTACCACATAATGTATACTGTACCATTGTCTTACTGATTCTCCTGGGAAGATGCTGTCCAGAAAAAAATACTGCAACATGAAACATGGTTATTGAATATCAATTATTCAAACTGGTACCACAGCTATCTTCACTATGCAATCTGATAGTAATATGTAGATATATTATGTAGATATTAGCGTATAATAACATGAATATATATATATTCTGTAGAGCTTTGCATTTGACCACTGTTTCTGGTCAATGGATGCTAAGAACACGTCCAAGTTTCATGGTGAGTAAATACCACAGTATGTAGTATGTCTGTGTAGGTTTGATAATGTTGTTGCGTAGCTGTTTATTCAACATTGCTTCAATCTTACTTCATCTGGCGGTAAACAAATCACACAAAAATGCAGATATATGTTAATCTCTTAGAGACCATGTTGAATATGATTTATGATGCACAATACTGCACTAGGATACCCTGCAACTGTCACATCTATCTATACCTCTATATCCTGTCAGTGTGTTGGCTTCTACTCTATGTTTAAATCACACACAATTTAGTAAGAATTCCATGTAAGTGGTGTATTGATTTTGTATCGTAGAATGCTGTTGGGTCATGTTTCAAACGTACTGATTATAGCAATTAGTGTAGATGTATACCTATAACTAGGCCAGATGTACGCAGTGGTGTAGGTATTGTGTAGGATAATTATATACTCACTGTATTAATAGTTGACTACTGTCTGTCACACAACTACAGTGTTATGTGGTAGTCTATCACGCAACTACAGTGTTATGTGGTAGTCTGTACCTGTATTATTAGTAGTATGTATTATTAGTAAGTATTAGTAACATGTATTATTAGTAACACCCATGAGCACCATGTACCGGAAGTCTATTGTTGTCTCTAGGGCAGTCAGTGGTATTCCAGAGTTTGGGAGAAGGTCTGCTGAATAATGCCTTCTGTGGATATAACGCTTGTATATTCGCCTATGGACAGACAGGTTGGCAAATCTCTATTCTATACTCTGTACTCTATGCTATACTCTGTATTCTATGCTATACTCTGTATTCTATTCTATACTCTGTACTCTATGCTATACTCTGTATTCTATGCTATACTCTGTATTCTATGCTATACTCTGTATTCTATACTCTGTATTCTATGCTATACTCTGTATTCTATGCTATACTCTGTATTCTATACTCTGTATTCTATGCTATACTCTGTATTCTATGCTATACTCTGTATTCTATACTCTGTATTCTATACTCTCTGTGTTCTTTACTATACTATACTCTCTCTTATGTGGTGTTGTGGTATTCTCAACATATTGTGCATCCAGCAAACCTTCTAATTATTTTCTATAAGTATACTGATGGAGTGTTTTAATTAATATGCCTTGTTTGTGTTGTGTACAGCTGCACTAGAGTGATGAATTCGTAGAGTGGTGTGTTGTACTAGTAATCAATGTAGTAGAATATAATACACCTCTCAGTAGTCTATACTACTACCTTATACATACATACTACATACATACTACATACATTCTACTCTCCAGTCTCTCACTCATTAATTAATAACTAGAGATTTAGCAGCCAGCTGTGATGCAGCGTCTTTCTTAACAGAAATTAGCTAATCTTCCTATTAATAGTTTACCTTCTGCCTCTTGCTTGCTCTAGACTACTTAGTAGTGGTAATAGAATAGCACTTGGTACTATAACAGCACTTGGTACTATAGCACAGCACTTAGTACTATAGCATAGCACTTAGTACTATAGCATAGCGCTTGGTACTATAGCATAGCACTTAGTACTATAACATAGCACTTGGTACTGTAGCATAGCACTTAGTACTGTAGCATAGCACTTAGTACTGTAGCATAGCACTTAGTACTATAGCATAGCGCTTGGTACTATAGCATAGCACTTAGTACTGCAGCATAGCACTTGGTACTGTAGCATAGCGCTTGGTACTATAGCATAGCACTTAGTACTGCAGCATAGCACTTGGTACTGTAGCATAGCACTTGGTACTGCAGCATAGCACTTAGTACTGCAGCATAGCACTTGGTACTGTAGCATAGCACTTAGTACTGCAGCATAGCACTTGGTACTGTAGCATAGCACTTGGTACTGTAGCATAGCACTTGGTACTGTAGCATAGCACTTAGTACTGCAGCATAGCACTTGGTACTATAGCATGGCACTTAGTACTGCAGCATAGCACTTGGTACTGCAGCATAGCACTTGGTACTGTAGCATAGCACTTGGTACTATAGCATAGCACTTAGTACTGCAGCATAGCACTTGGTACTGTAGCATAGCACTTAGTACTGCAGCATAGCACTTGGTACTGTAGCATAGCACTTGGTACTATAGCATAGCACTTAGTACTGCAGCATAGCACTTGGTACTGCAGCATAGCACTTAGTACTATAGCATAGCACTTGGTACTATAGCATAGCACTTAGTACTGCAGCATAGCACTTGGTACTATAGCATGGCACTTAGTACTGCAGCATAGCACTTGGTACTGCAGCATAGCACTTGGTACTGTAGCATAGCACTTGGTACTATAGCATAGCACTTAGTACTGCAGCATAGCACTTGGTACTGTAGCATAGCACTTAGTACTGTAGCATAGCACTTGGTACTGTAGCATAGCACTTGGTACTATAGCATACAGCCTTATCAGATATAAAGTAAATAAGGAGGAAAGAGGCATTATTCCATTCATATATTTAGTGTCTCAGCCTAGTTGAGTCTCACTACAATAGCATAACTATAGATACTCTACTGTGTGTATTGTGTGTACTGTGTGTACAATTATCCTGGGGCCCATGTTTATCAATATTTGTTTAATATCTAGTAATGACCCAATTCTATAGACTCTTAAGTCCTCAACATGCTACATGCCCTGCTGTATTCTCTCTTATATACTCTACTATATACTACTGTATACTATATACTACCCTATATACTCTACTATATACTATATACTCTACTATATACTCTACTATATACTATATACTACCCTCTATACTCTAATGTATACTATACTATATACTCTAATGTATACTCTACTATATACTATATACTATACTATATACTACTATACTCTACTATATACTCTACTATATACTATATACTCTACTATATACTGTATACTATATACTATAATGTATACTATACTATATACTATATACTCTACTATATACTAAATACTCTACTATATCATATACTCTACTATACTATATACTACTATATACTCTACTATATACTATATACCCTACTGTATACTATATACTATATACTATATACTATATACTCTACTGTATACTCAATATCTCTACTACTAATTGTTATCTAGCTTATCTCGAATTAGTGGTTAGAATATTCACTTTCTACTATCTTCATCTGCCATTCACTGTTCTAGCATCAAATTCTTGTATTTTTGAAACCAACTTAATTTAAATGCCATTTTAACTGCTTGAAACTTAAGCCATTGTTTATAGTTCAGCAACTTTTCTTTTCAACAAGTGTTAAGCCAGTTAAATTCCTCCTGCATATAATTACCATGACGATATCAACATGTGTATAACTAAGTAATATACTAGGTAGTGTAGTGTATACTCTACTTAGTTTTCTACAGCTAATGTGTATAACTAAGTAATATACTAGGTAGTGTAGTGTATACTCTACTTAGTTATCTACAGCTAATGTGTATAACTAAGTAATATACTTGGTAGTGTAGTGTATACTCTACTTAGTTATCTACAGCTAATGTGTATAACTAAGTAATATACTAGGTAGTGTAGTGTATGCTCTACTTAGTTATCTACAGCTAATGTGTATAACTAAGTAATATACTAGGTAGTGTAGTGTATACTCTACTTAGTTACCTACAGCTGACGTAGAGGGGTGAATATTGCAGGGTCGGGCAAGTCCTACACTATGATGGGAACTCATGATCAGAGAGGGATAATCCCACAGCTCTGTGACACTCTGTTTGAGAGGATTAATAGTGATAGTAAAAATGATGAGCAGACATATAAAGTTGAAGTGTCTTATATGGAGATATATAATGAGAAAGTACATGACCTGCTCTCTCCTGTCAGGTATGTGTAACCTGCTCTCTCCTGTCAGGTATGTGTAACCTGCTCTCTCCTGTCAGGTATGTGTAACCTGCTCTCTCCTGTCAGGTATGTGTAACCTGCTCTCTCCTGTCAGGTATGTGTAACCTGCTCTCACCTGTCAGGTATGTCTAACCTGCTCTCTCCTGTCAGGTATGATGTTAATGTGGTATGTTGTATTTTGCAGGAAAGGAAATCTGAAAGTTCGGGAACACAAGATCTTAGGGCCATACGTAGACGGGTTATCACTTCTGGCAGTAAACTGTTACGACGTGAGTCTATCACCAGTTGAGAGTTTCTCTCAATCTTAAATAGTGTTGTGCTTGTTGCTACTTGTTGCTACTTGTAACATGCTGTCTATAATTGTGTTTTATTTAAGTTATATGAATTACTATAAGTTATTCGTGATTTTAAGATAATAGTAAACTGAGATGACAGCAGCACTAATTCCTCACTCACTTATGCTGCATTCAACTGTGTCACTGCAGTGCAGTCCTGAATTATCCCCTCTTTGCATTCAACTTCAGCAAATAGGACAACTCCTAAATAGAGAAATAATCCTGTTAAAACTTTGCAGGATATTGAAAATCTGATGTTGGAAGGAAATAAATCCCGAACAGTAGCTGCAACTAATATGAATAGTGAGAGTAGCAGGTCACATGCAGTGTTTACTATTCGACTCACCCAAACTCTCCATGATAGGGCCAGTGGGGTGAGTACTGCCACTACTACTACTAGTACTACTAGTAGTACTAGTAGTACTAATAGTACTACTAGTAGTACTATTAGTACTGGCACAACTATCACTACTACTACTACCAGATCTTGCAATATATGCCTATTTAGTACATGTTGTGTCATATTGAATTGTGTGCAGTGTATAAGCCAATGATAAGCCAATGATGAGCCAATGAAAGTATGTCTTACATGCAGGTGTCAGGTGAGCGGGTATCTAAGATGAGTTTAGTAGATCTGGCAGGTTCGGAAAGGGTCACTAAAACTGGTGCTATGGGCGATAGGTTGAAGGAGGGAAGCAATATCAACAAGTCTTTGACTACACTCGGCTTGGTTATTAAAGCCCTTGCTGAGTCTGCTCAACACCTCTCTGGTGCTAAGGCTAAGAAAGGCAGTTTTGTTCCCTACCGGGACTCAGTTCTTACCTGGTTACTCAAGGTAACTGTTTAGTATCGACTAGTAACTGTTTAGTATCAACTAGTAACTGTTTAGTATCAACTAGTAACTGTTTAGTATCGACTAGTAACTGTTTAGTATCAACTAGTAACTGTTTAGTATCAACTAGTAACTGTTTAGTATCAACTAGTAACTATTCAGTATCAACTAGTAACTGTTTAGTATCAACTAGTAACTGTTTAGTATCAACTAGTAACTGTTTAGTATCAACTAGTAACTATTTAGTATCAACTAGTAACTGTTTAGTATCAACTAGTAACTGTTTAGTATCAACTAGTAACTGTTTAGTATCAACTAGTAACTGTTTAGTATCAACTAGTAACTGTTTAGTATCAACTAGTAACTGTTTAGTATCAACTAGTAACTGTTTAGTATCAACTAGTAACTGTTTAGTATCAACTAGTAACTGTTTAGTATCAACTAGTAACTGTTTAGTATCAACTAGTAACTGTTTAGTATCAACTAGTAACTGTTTAGTATCAACTAGTAACTGTTTAGTATCAACTAGTAACTGTTTAGTATCAACTAGTAACTGTTTAGTATCAACTAGTAACTGTTTAGTATCAACTAGTAACTGTTTAGTATCAACTAGTAACTGTTTAGTATCAACTAGTAACTGTTTAGTATCAACTAGTAACTGTTTAGTATCAACTAGTAACTGTTTAGTATCAACTAGTAACTGTTTAGTATCAACTAGTAACTGTTTAGTATCAACTAGTAACTGTTTAGTATCAACTAGTAACTGTTTAGTATCAACTAGTAACTGTTTAGTATCAACTAGTAACTGTTTAGTATCAACTAGTAACTGTTTAGTATCAACTAGTAACTGTTTAGTATCAACTAGTAACTGTTTAGTATCAACTAGTAACTATTTAGTATCAACTAGTAACTAGTTACTGTTATGAAGGACAACCTGGGAGGAAACAGCAAGACTGTGATGATAGCCACAGTATCTCCGGCAGCGGATAACTATGAGGAGACGCTGTCTACGCTGAGGTATGCTGACAGCGCTAAGAGGATTGTCAACAGGGCCGTAGTGAATGAAGACCCCAATGCTAGAATTATAAGAGAGCTTAGAACAGAAGTGGAGACACTTAAACAGCAGTTGGTTAAGGCAGAGGTAGTGTATAGTGTGTACTCTGTATAGTATATACATGTACTCTGTATAGTATATACATGTACTCTGTATAGTATATACATCTACTCTGTATAGTATATACATGTACTCTGTATAGTATATACATGTACTCTGTATAGTATATACATCTACTCTGTATAGTATATTTTATTGTAGAGCCTGAAAGCGCCAGATCTGCAAGAAAGATTACAAGAATCTGAAAAGTTGATTGAAGAAATGACCAAAACATGGGAGGTGAAGCTGCAGGAGACGGAAAGAATTCATAAAGTACAGACATTAATAGAATAGTATACATAAACATAGTATAGTATAGTTAGTAGATTAGTTAGTAGATTAGATAGTAAAGTAGTTAGTAGAGTAGTTAGTAGTTAGTAGATTGGTTAGTAGAGTAGTTAGTAGAGTAGTTAGTAGTTAGTAGATTACTTAGTAGATTACTTAGTTAGTATATTATTATATTACTTCCTTTGTTGTCTAGGAGAGACATGAAGCTCTAGAAAATATGGGGGTTTCTGTAGAAACTTCTGGAATAAAATTAGAGAGTGACAAATGTTACCTGGTAAATCTGAATGCAGATCCTTGTCTGAATGAGCTGCTAGTATATTACCTGAAGGACATCACTAAAGTAGGTAGTGGCAACGACTCCTCGCACTCTCAAGATATACAACTCCAAGGTCTAGGCATTCTAGCTGACCACTGCACTATTGAGATAGAGAATGGGAACATAGTGTACATCACACCAGTGGGTGGTGCCCGCACATGTATCAATGGCTCGCTAATCCACACTAAAACTAGAGCTAAGCACGGAGATCGCATACTTTGGGGAAACAATCATTTCTTCAGACTCAATATTCCCCGTAGAGATGGTGAGTCTAGCACCTTACCCCTCGTCACTACCCCTCTTCACTACCCCTCTTCACTGCCCTTCTTCACTACCCCTCTTCACTACCCTTCTTCACTACCCCTCTTCATTGCCCATCTTCACTGCCCCTCTTCACTGCCCTTCTTCACTACCCTTCTTCACTACCCCTCTTCACTGCCCCTCTTCACTACCCCTCTCCACTACCCCTCTTCACTGCCCCTCATCACTACCCCTCTTCACTACCCTTCTTCACTACCCCTCTTCACTGCCCCTCTTCACTACCCCTCTCCACTACCCCTCTTCACTGCCCCTCTTCACTGCCCCTCTTCACTGCCCCTCTTCACTACCCCTCTCCACTACCCCTCTTCACTGCCCCTTGTCACTCGCTTTACATTCTCTTCAGCATGACAAGATGGTGATGATGTCACCGGTTATTGTGATGATGTCATCAATGTTTGTAGTGATGTCAGCATCTAGCGAGCTCGCTGAAGAATTGCACGTCGACTACGACTTTGCTCAACAGGAAATCATTCAGCAGTCACATGACCCGATACAAGAAAGTATTGAGGCCATTGAGAGGCAGTACAAAGATGACAAGCAAGGTATGCTGCTGTGTACTATCTAGTAGTTGTCATACCCTGAATATAGTACTGTGTACTATCTAGTAGTTGTCATACCCTGAATACAGTACTGTGTGCTATCTAGTAGTTGTCATACCCTGAATATAGTACTGTGTACTATCTAGTAGTTGTCATACCCTGAATACAGTACTGTGTACTATCTAGTAGTTGTCATACCCTGAATATAGTACTGTGTACTATCTAGTAGTTGTCATACCCTGAATACAGTACTGTGTACTATCTAGTAGTTGTCATACCCTGAATACAGTACTGTGTACTATCTAGTAGCTGTCATACCCTGAATACAGTGTTAGCTCTTACTGTGTAGTGTGTAGCTATTACTGTGTAGTGTGTAGCTATTACTGTGTAGTGTGTAGTTCACACTTGATGAATAGCGTGATGGGAGTGAATAGTACATAATTTAGCTAATTATTTTAAATTTTTAACAGCTATCTCGGGTAGAGAAGGTAGGAAACCTTTGTACCGCGGTACAACTGTATCACAGTACTGGTGGCTTACATGCCACCCCTCATCACCACTACTCACAAACACGCTAGTGCTCTCATTTGATGTACATGGGCTCCACACGTAGCTTAATGCTATATTCACACGTTACCTCTGTCAGACATAGACACTGATTACATAGACATAGACACTGATTACATAGACATAGACACTGATCACATAGACACTGATTACATAGACATAGACACTGATCACATAGACATAGACACTGATCACATAGACATAGACACTGATTACATAGACATAGACACTGATCACATAGACATAGACACTGATCACATAGACATGTACACTGATCACATAGACATAGACACTGATTACATAGACATAGACACTGATCACATAGACGCTGATCACATAGACATAGACGCTGATCACATAGACATAGACACTGATTACATAGACATAGACACTGATCACATAGACATAGACGCTGATCACATAGACATAGACACTGATCACATAGACATAGACACTGATCACATAGACACTGATCACATAGACATAGACACTGATCACATAGACATAGACACTGATCACATAGACATAGACACTGATCACATAGACATAGACACTGATTACATAGACATAGACACTGATCACATAGACATAGACACTGATCACATAGACATAGACACTGATTACATAGACATAGACACTGATCACATAGACATAGACACTGATTACATAGACATAGACACTGATCACATAGACATGTACACTGATCACATAGACATAGACACTGATTACATAGACATAGACACTGATCACATAGACATAGACACTGATCACATAGACATAGACACTGATCACATAGACATAGACACTGATCACATAGACACCATTTAAAGTTAAAGCTAGTCCAATCAGGCTCATTTGTAAGCATGGTTGAAATACCATTCAATAAATAATATTTTGTGTGAATACAGCATTAAAGCTACATTTATCCCGCTGCAAATATTGTCTGTGTGGACAGGTTCTTATAGCCTAGAAGTGCTGCTCCTAACATTTATCACACTTATATGGCTTTTATTACACCTAGTCGCTTGTCCTGGGATCTTCTAGCTCTAAATATTTACTATAGTAGCCTAATACGTGTGCTAGTATGTAGTGTACTAGTATGTATAGTGTAGTAGTATGTATAGTGTACTGGTATATAGTGTAGTAGTATATAGTATACTAGTATGTAGTGTAGTAGTATATAGTGTACTAGTATATAGTGTGCTAGTATATAGTGTAGTAGTATGTAGTGTAGTAGTATATAGTGTAGTAGTATATAGTGTAGTAGTATGTAGTGTAGTAGTATATAGTGTAGTAGTATATAGTGTACTAGTATGTAGTGTACTAGTATGTATAGTGTAGTAGTATGTATAGTGTACTGGTATATAGTGTAGTAGTATATAGTATACTAGTATGTAGTGTAGTAGTATATAGTGTACTAGTATATAGTGTGCTAGTATATAGTGTAGTAGTATGTAGTGTAGTAGTATATAGTGTAGTAGTATATAGTGTAGTAGTATGTAGTGTAGTAGTATATAGTGTAGTAGTATATAGTGTAGTAGTATGTATAGTGTAGTAGTATGTATAGTGTAGTAGTATATAGTGTACTAGTATGTAGTGTAGTAGTATATAGTGTACTAGTATGTAGTGTAGTAGTAAATAGTGTAGTAGTATGTAGTGTAGTAGTGTGTAGTGTAGTAGTATGTAGTGTAGTAGTGTGTAGTGTAGTAGTATGTAGTGTAGTAGTATATAGTATACTAGTATGTAGTGTAGTAGTATATAGTGTACTAGTATATAGTGTACTAGTATATAGTGTAGTAGTATATAGTATAGTATATAGTGTACTAGTATGTATAGTGTAGTAGTATATAGTGTACTAGTATGTAGTGTAGTAGTATATAGTGTACTAGTATGTAGTGTAGTAGTATATAGTGTAGTAGTATATAGTGTAGTAGTATGTAGTGTAGTAGTAAATAGTGTAGTAGTATGTAGTGTACTAGTATGTAGTGTAGTAGTATATAGTATACTAGTATGTAGTGTAGTAGTATATAGTGTACTAGTATATAGTGTACTAGTATATAGTGTAGTAGTATATAGTATAGTATATAGTGTACTAGTATGTAGTGTAGTAGTATATAGTGTAGTAGTATATAGTGTACTAGTATGTAGTGTAGTAGTATATAGTATAGTATATAGTGTACTAGTATGTATAGTGTAGTAGTATATAGTGTACTAGTATGTAGTGTAGTAGTATATAGTGTACTAGTATGTAGTGTAGTAGTATATAGTGTAGTAGTATATAGTGTAGTAGTATGTATAGTGTAGTAGTATGTATAGTGTAGTAGTATATAGTGTACTAGTATGTAGTGTAGTAGTATATAGTGTAGTAGTATATAGTGTACTAGTATGTAGTGTAGTAGTATATAGTGTAGTAGTATATAGTGTAGTAGTATATAGTGTAGTAGTATATAGTGTACTAGTATATAGTGTACTAGTATGTATAGTGTAGTAGTATATAGTGTACTAGTATGTAGTGTAGTAGTATATAGTGTACTAGTATGTAGTGTAGTAGTATATAGTGTAGTAGTATATAGTGTAGTAGTATGTATAGTGTAGTAGTATGTATAGTGTAGTAGTATATAGTGTACTAGTATGTAGTGTAGTAGTATATAGTGTAGTAGTATATAGTGTACTAGTATGTAGTGTAGTAGTATATAGTGTAGTAGTATATAGTGTACTAGTATGTAGTGTAGTAGTATATAGTGTAGTAGTATATAGTATACTAGTATGTAGTGTAGTAGTATATAGTGTACTAGTATATAGTGTAGTAGTATGTAGTGTAGTAGTATATAGTGTACTAGTATGTATAGTGTAGTAGTATATAGTGTAGTAGTATATAGTGTAGTAGTATGTAGTGTAGTAGTATATAGTGTACTAGTATATAGTATATAGTAGAGTATATAGTATATAGTAGAGTATATAGTATATAGTAGAGTATACAGTATATAGTAGTATATAGTATATAGTAATTAATATCCTGATTTCTCAGCTGCCCTGGAAGCACAGAGACAGATGTACGAGGAGCAGATGCTAACGTTACGTAGTCAGATAACTTCTAGTATGACTGGCAGCTCAGTCTATCTCTCTGGCGCTCACTCGGCAGCCAGCTCGGTGAATGACCGTCTACAGCGTCATATCCAGCAGATGGCTCAGGACAGGTGAGGGCAACTCCATGTCTCTTTGACTAGTAGGATGACATTGACCTTTGCATTGACCTTTGCATTGACCTTTGCACTGACCTTTGCATTGACCTTTGCACTGAGTTCTACTCATTACATGTGATTTCTGTGATGTAGAAATAGCAAGTTTAAACATGGAATCATCAAACTGAAGGAGGATCTTCTCCGCGTGAATATGTACGCTAGAGAAGCGAATGAATTAGCCCGAGAACTACAGATGGGCACTCAGTACAGCGTGACGCTTCAGATTCCTGCCTCCAACCTCAGTGCAAACCGTAGAGTAAGAACTCAGTACATACAGTACTTAGTATATATACACTACTCAGTACACTACTCAGTACACTACTCAGTACAGTACTCAGTACAGTACTCAGTACACTACTCAGTATAGTACTCAGTATAGTACTAGTACAGTACTTAATATATACAGTACGTAGTACAGTACTAGTGTATATATACAGTATATAAACTGTTGCAGAGGGGGATGCTAATGAGTGAGCCAGCTATTATGGCACGTAACCAGGAAAACATAACACAGATATCAACTATGCAGGAGTTTGAGTCTAGACTTGTCAGCATGAGGGAGATATACCAGGAAGAGAAATGTCAAGGTCATCTATCAGTACATCTACTAGTGTACCTTGTGCATAGTGTACTCTACATACACTCTGTATCTACTACTATATATACTCTACATACACTCTGTATCTACTACTATATATACTCTACATACACTCTGTATCTACTACTATATATACTCTACATACACTCTGTATATACTACTACATATACTCTACATACACTCTACATATACTACTATATATACTCTACATACACTCTGTATCTACTACTATATATACTCTACATACACTCTGTATCTACTCTACATACACTCTACATACACTCTACATATACTACTATATATACTCTACATACACTCTGTATCTACTACTATATATACTCTACATACACTCTGTATCTACTCTACATACACTCTGTATCTACTACTATATATACTCTACATACACTCTGTATATACTCTACATACACTCTGTATCTACTACTACATATACTCTACATACACTCTACATATACTACTATATATACTCTACATACACTCTGTATCTACTACTATATATACTCTACATACACTCTGTATCTACTACTATATATACTCTACATACACTCTGTATCTACTCTACATACACTCTACATACACTCTACATATACTACTATATATACTCTACATACACTCTGTATCTACTACTATATATACTCTACATACACTCTGTATCTACTACTACATATACTCTACATACACTCTGTATCTACTACTATATATACTCTACATACACTCTACATATACTACTATATATACTCTACATACACTCTGTATCTACTACTATATATACTCTGCATCTACTACTATATATACTCTACATACACTCTGTATCTACTACTATATATACTCTACATACACTCTACATATACTACTATATATACTCTACATATACTCTGTATCTACTACTATATATACTCTACATACACTCTGTATCTACTACTACATATACTCTACATACACTCTGTATCTACTACTATATATACTCTACATACACTCTGTATCTACTACTATATATACTCTACATACACTCTGTATCTACTACTACATATACTCTACATACACTCTGTATCTACTACTATATATACTCTACATACACTCTGTATCTACTACTATATATACTCTACATACACTCTGTATCTACTACTATATATACTCTACATACACTCTACATATACTACTACATATACTCTACATACACTCTGTATCTACTACTATATATACTCTGTATCTACTACTATATATACTCTACATACACTCTGTATCTACTACTATATATACTCTGTATCTACTACTATATATACTCTACATACACTCTGTATATACTACTACATATACTCTACATACACTCTGTATCTACTACTATATATACTCTACATACACTCTACATATACTACTATATATACTCTACATACACTCTGTATCTACTACTATATATACTCTGTATCTACTACTATATATACTCTACATACACTCTGTATCTACTACTATATATACTCTACATACACTCTACATATACTACTACATATACTCTACATACACTCTGTATCTACTACTATATATACTCTACATACACTCTACATATACTACTACATATACTCTACATACACTCTGTATCTACTACTATATATACTCTACATACACTCTACATATACTACTATATATACTCTACATACACTCTGTATCTACTACTATATATACTCTGTATCTACTACTATATATACTCTACATACACTCTGTATCTACTACTATATATACTCTACATACACTCTACATATACTACTATATACACTCTGTATCTACTACTATATATACTCTGTATCTACTACTATATACACTCTACATATACTCTGTATATACTACTACATACACTCTGTATCTACTACTACATCTACTCTACATACACTCTGTATCTACTACTATATATACTCTACATACACTCTACATATACTACTATATATACTCTACATACACTCTGTATCTACTACTATATATACTCTGTATCTACTACTATATATACTCTACATACACTCTGTATCTACTACTATATATACTCTACATACACTCTACATATACTACTATATACACTCTGTATCTACTACTATATATACTCTGTATCTACTACTATATACACTCTACATATACTCTGTATATACTACTACATACACTCTGTATCTACTACTACATCTACTCTACATACACTCTGTATCTACTACTATATATACTCTACATACACTCTACATATACTCTCTGTATACTAGTATATATACTGTGTGTTTACAGGTCCTCTCATCACTCTACCAGATGACTCTGCTAATCCTTTCGTCATACAAGCTGAAAGTCATGATTTAATAGGAGTGGCAAACGTCTTCCTGGATGCTCTTTTCTACGACGCGACTTTAGACTACAACGTGGCGGTCATCAACCAGCAGGGGGAGGTGGCGGGCAGACTCCACATTGTGCTCTGTAAGCTGGACGGCTCTCTCAACGACTCCTACAACGATGAAGTCTCCAGCACTGACTCAGAAGAGGACGGCAGCAGCGGCAGCAGTCCCAAGGAGATCACGTTGAAGGTGTGCATCAAGGAGGCTAAGGGGTTGCCCCGGTCGCTGTCTAACTTTGTGTTCTGTCAGTACACGTTCTGGGGCCACGACGAGGTGGTGCTGGTGGCGCCTAAAGTAGACGAGTCAGTGACTGAAGAGTTAACTGATGGCCCGGCCTGCTTCAAGTTTGACCATGAGAAGGTGAGCTTCTAGTATACAGTTACTACTAGTATATAGTTACTACTAGTATATAGTTACTACTAGTATATAGTTACTACTAGTATACAGTTACTACTAGTATACAGTTACTACTAGTATACAGTTAGTATACAGTTACTACTAGTATATAGTTACTACTAGTATATAGTTACTACTAGTATACAGTTACTACTAGTATACAGTTACTACTAGTATATAGTTACTACTAGTATACAGTTACTACTAGTATACAGTTACTACTAGTATATAGTTACTACTAGTATACAGTTACTACTAGTATATAGTTACTACTAGTATATAGTTACTACTAGTATATAGTTACTACTAGTATACAGTTACTACTAGTATATAGTTACTGCTGGTATATAATTAATGCTGGTATATAGTGTTTCACTGTGCCCGTGACGGAGGAATTCACTGAACATCTGTATGATGGAGCTCTGACTATTGAAGTCTATGGTCACACGTCAGATGAAAGCCGTGCTATGATTGGTCGCTCCCTGTCAGACCGATGGAGTGAGGTGACCAGAAAGCTGGAGCTGAGTGTGGAGATACAGGAGCTGAGTGAGAGAGGCACGTTTGAGGGAGTGGAGGTGCAGGTGAGGCCAGACGTCTACTGCGGTGGGGTGCATCAGCTACGTCAGGGCTACTCACGGCGACTGGTGGTGAGAGCCAGACCCGTGTCAACTTCTGGCTCGCTGCCTCTGACGGTGGACAGCATCAGCAGCGTATGGGTGGGGAGTCTGTGTGTTCGCTCCAGCACTCACAAGGGACTGGATAGTTACCAGGAGGATGGGCTGTCTCTGCTCAGGAGTAGATGGACTGAAGCTCTGGAGAGGAGGAAACAGTATCTAGATGAGAAGATGCAGCTGTTGGCCGCGAGAGAAGGTAATACACTGTATATTATATTATAGTAATACATACTGTATATTATATTATAGTAATACACTGTATATTATATTATAGTAATACACTGTATATTATATTATAGTAATATATACTGTATATTATATTATAGTAATATATACTGTATATTATATTATAGTAATACACTGTATATTATATTATAGTAATATATACTGTATATTATATTATAGTAATACACTTTGTATTATATTATAGTAATACACTGTATATTATATTATAGTAATACATACTGTATATTATATTATAGTAATACACTGTATATTATATTATAGTAATATATACTGTATATTATATTATAGTAATACACTGTGTATTATATTATAGTAATACACTGTATATTATATTATAGTAATACATACTGTATATTATATTATAGTAATACACTGTATATTATATTATAGTAATATATACTGTATATTATATTATAGTAATATATACTGTATATTATATTATAGTAATACACTGTATATTATATTATAGTAATATATACTGTATATTATATTATAGTAATACACTTTGTATTATATTATAGTAATACACTGTATATTATATTATAGTAATACACTGTATATTATATTATAGTAATACACTGTATATTATATTATAGTAATACACTGTGTATTATATTATAGTAATACACTGTATATTATATTATAGTAATACACTGTATATTATATTATAGTAATACACTGTATATTATATTATAGTAATATATACTGTATATTATATTATAGTAATACACTGTATATTATATTATAGTAATACACTGTATATTATATTATAGTAATACACTGTATATTATATTATAGTAATACACTGTATATTATATTATAGTAATACACTGTATATCATATTATAGTAATATATACTGTATATTATATTATAGTAATACACTGTATATTATATTATAGTAATATATACTGTATATTATATTATAGTAATACACTTTGTATTATATTATAGTAATACACTGTATATTATATTATAGTAATACACTGTATATTATATTATAGTAATACACTGTATATTATATTATAGTAATATATACTGTATATTATATTATAGTAATACACTGTATATTATATTATAGTAATATATACTGTATATTATATTATAGTAATACACTGTATATTATATTATAGTAATACACTGTATATTATATTATAGTAATACACTGTTTATTATATTATAGTAATACACTGTTTATTATATTATAGTAATACACTGTGTATTATATTATAGTAATACACTGTGTATTATATTATAGTAATACACTGTATATTATATTATAGTAATACACTGTATATTATATTATAGTAATACACTGTGTATTATACTATAGTAATATACAGTAATATAAAGTACTATGAAGTAATATCTGTTCAGATAAGACAGAGTCGGATGTTGAGAGAGAGAAGAATCTGATGAACCAGTGGCTCAGCCTAGCAGAAGAGAGAAATGATGTGCTCGTACCTCAGGCAGGAAGTGGTGTGCCTGGAGCTCCCGCTACTGGGTAATACCACTCCTATTTACTATACATACTGTGACATTGTAACACCACTCTTATATATACTGTGACATTGTAACACCACTCTTATATATACTGTGACATTGTAACATTGTAACACCACTCTTATATATACTGTGAGATTGTAACACCACTCTTATATATACTGTGACATTGTAACATTGTAACACCACTCTTATATATACTGTGACATTGTAACACCACTCTTATATATACTGTGGCATTGTAACACCACTCTTATATATACTGCGTATTGTAACACCACTCTTATATATACTGTGACATTGTAACACCACTCTTATATATACTGTGACATTGTAACATTGTAACGCCACTCTTATATATACTGTGACATTGTAACACCACTCTTATATATACTGTGGCATTGTAACACCACTCTTATATATACTGCGGATTGTAGGGAACCTGGGCTAGGGATAGAGCATCACACTCCTGTCATCTTCCTTGACCTGAATATTGAAGACATGGTACCCAGACACAGTGAGGATGAGACGGGGTCGGTGGCTGAGTCAGCCTGCTTAGACAAGGAGATGATCACAGAGTTCCTACAGCTACCTGTGCTCAGTGCGGACAATAATGTCAGTTCAATCACCTGCTCGTGGGACTCTAGTATACACAACTCCTTACATCTGAACAGAGTGACACCTGGCAATGAAAGAGTCTATCTCATAGTGAAAGTCTTGCTCTCACTCTCTCACCCTGCTCCCATCAACTTGACTCTCAGAAAGAGAATCTGTATCAATGTATATAAAAACAAGAGCTTTACTACAAAACTGAAGAAGAGATTAACACAGACAGCTTCTGTAAGTACTCTGTGTCACCCTGTACTCTGTGTCACCTTGTGCTTTGTGTCACCTTGTACTCTGTGTGTCACCTTGTACTCTGTGTGTCACCTTGTACTCTGTGTGCCACCTTGTACTCTGTGTCACCTTGTACTCTGTATCACCTTGTACTTTGTGTCACCTTGTACTCTGTGTCACCCTGTACTCTGTGTCACCCTGTACTTTGTGTCACCTTGTACTCTGTGTCACCTTGTACTCTGTGTCACCTTGTACTCTGTGTCACCTTGTACTGTGTGTCACCTTGTACTCTGTGTCACCTTGTACTGTGTGTCACCTTGTACTCTGTGTCACCTTGTACTGTGTGTCACCTTGCACTGTGTGTCACCTTGTACTCTGTGTCACCTTGTACTGTGTGGCACTTTGTATTGTGTGTCACTTGTGACGGTGTACTTCTCATGTCTGTCGCAGATATGGTTAAATTAGTCACTCGTTTAAGCCAGAGTTGTAATAAGTTAAGAGTCTTCTATGTAAACATTATCGTTGTAGAGTATGGGGGCGGGCCAAACCACAGTCAATAGGCTCCTGAATGTTCATGAAAATCTCACATCCTGTGGCATACTGTATGATATAGTATCTAATATTCCTAAGGTAAGTATACTGTATAGTATATATCTAATATTCCTAAGGTAAGTATACTGTATGATATAGTATCTAATATTCCTAAGGTAAGTATACTGTATAGTATATTATATATTCCTTAGGTAAGTATACTGTATAGTATATTATATATTCCTAAGGTAAGTATACTGTATGGTATATTATATATTCCTAAGGTAAGTATACTATATAATCTATTATACATATTGCGCTGACAGGCATCAGAAGAGCTGGAGGACAGAGAGACAATGGCAAAGTTGGCAGCTGCCTCTGGATATGAGCACCAGGAGAGTACGGAAGATGGTGACTCATACATAGAAAAGTATATCAGGAGTGTGGCAGCAGTAGAGAGTATAATAACGTTAGACAGACTGGGGCAGGTACTTGTATACTATAATATATACTAAGTGTAGACAGGCTGGGGCAGGTACTTGTATACTATAATATATACTAAGTGTAGACAGGCTGGGGCAGGTACTTGTATACTGTAATATATACTAAGTGTAGACAGGCTGGGGCAGGTACTTGTATACTGTAATATATACTAAGTGTAGACAGGCTGGGGCAGGTACTTGTATACTATAATATATACTAAGTGTAGACAGGCTGGGGCAGGTACTTGTATACTATAATATATACTAAGTGTAGACAGGCTGGGGCAGGTACTTGTATACTATAATATATACTAAGTGTAGACAGGCTGGGACAGGTACTTGTATACTGTAATATATACTAAGTGTAGACAGGCTGGGGCAGGTACTTGTATACTGTAATATATACTAAGTGTAGACAGGCTGGGGCAGGTACTTGTATTGGACTCATGCATGCTGTTGTATGTACAGGAAGTGGCTATTAAAGACTCCTTGCTAGCGTCTGGCAGGTCTCCAAAGCGGACATTCAGTTCTCCCAATATTTCAGCTGTAAGTATAGTATACTCTCTCTCTACTCTCTCTCTACTCTCTCTCTACTCTCTCTCTCTACTCTCTGTACCACACTCACTCTCTTTCATTGATGAATACTTAGATGCTGGAGTCACTGTATGGCTCATTGCGCTCTGGAGTTGATGTATGTATCACTTTACCTTCAGTTATAGTTTCTTCATGCTGTCAGGTGGTACCTGCTGTCACCTGGTACCTGCTGTCACCTGGTACCTGCTGTCACGTGGTACCTGCTGTCAGATGGTACCTGCTGTCACGTGGTACCTGCTGTCACATGGTACCTGCTCTCACATGGTACCTGCTGTCACGTGGTACATGCTGTCACATGGTACATACTGTCACGTGGTACCTGCTGTCACATGCTAATAACCCGTTATATTGCTGAATGCTCTGGTGGCCGGCTGTCTTTCTAAGTACACATTGCATATGCATGTGGGGCTAACTCCTGGTGACCTTCACACTTCTGTGTCTGATAGAGTATTAGTTAGAGATGTTGATAGACAGTGTACTACGCTTATAGCAGCTTCTAATTGCTTCATGCTAAACACTCTGACCAGTTCAGCTATATACTATATAATATGTATTATATATATACTGTACAGTGTAGTATATACTGTATATTATATATATACTATACAGTGTAGTATTTACTGTATAGTATATATAATATACAGTGTAGTATATACTGTATATTATATATACTATACAGTGTAGTATATACTGTATAGTATATATAATATACACCGAATGTATTTAGATTATGAAGAGCAGTACATCAACTCCCTCCTTTACAGAGAAAGTGAAATCTCCTTTGGTATGTCATTAAATATACTCAAATACTTTGCAAATTATCTCACTGTGTTATACTCTACTCTGTATACTCTGTATACTCTGTATACTCTACACTGTATACTCTGTATACTCTGTGTACTCTGTATACTCTGTATACTCTACTCTGTATACTCTGTATACTCTACTCTGTATACTCTGTGTACTCTGTATACTCTGTATACTCTACTCTGTATACTCTGTATACTCTGTATACTCTACACTGTATACTCTACTCTGTATACTCTGTATACTCTGTATACTCTGTATACTCTGTATACTCTGTATACTCTGTATACTCTGTATACTCTGTATACTCTGCATACTCTGCATACTCTGTACACTCTGTACACTCTGTGTACTCTGTGTACTCTGTATACTCTGTGTACTCTGTATACTCTGTACACTCTGTACACTCTGTATACTCTGCATACTCTGCATACTCTGTATACTCTGTGTACTCTACTCTGTATACTCTGTATACTCTGTATACTCTGTGTACTCTGTATACTCTGTGTACTCTGTGTACTCTGTATACTCCGTATACTCTACTCTGTATACTCTGTATACTCCGTATACTCTACTCTGTATACTCTGTGTACTCTGTATACTCTGTGTACTCTGTATACTCTGTGTACTCTGTGTACTCTGTGTACTCTGTGTACTCTGTATACTCTGTGTACTCTGTATACTCTGTATACTCTACTCTGTATACTCTACTCTGTATACTCTACTCTGTATACTCTACTCTGTATACTCTACTCTGTATACTCTGTATACTCTGTATACTCTGTATACTCTGTGTACTCTGTGTACTCTGTGTACTCTGTATACTCTGTATACTCTGTATACTCTGTATACTCTACTCTGTATACTCTGTATACTCTGTATACTCTGTATACTCTGTATACTCTGTATACTCTGTGTACTCTACTCTGTATACTCTGTATACTCTGTATACTCTGTATACTCTGTGTACTCTGTATACTCTGTGTACTCTGTATACTCTGTGTACTCTGTGTACTCTGTGTACTCTGTGTACTCTGTGTACTCTGTATACTCTACTCTGTATACTCTGTATACTCTGTATACTCTGTATACTCTGTATACTCTGTATACTCTACTCTGTATACTCTGTATACTCTGTGTACTCTGTGTACTCTGTGTACTCTGTGTACTCTGTGTACTCTGTGTACTCTGTATACTCTACTCTGTATACTCTGTATACTCTGTATACTCTGTATACTCTGTATACTCTGTATACTCTGTATACTCTGTATACTCTACTCTGTATACTCTGTATACTCTGTATACTCTGTATACTCTGTATACTCTGTATACTCTGTATACTCTGTATACTCTGTATACTCTGTATACTCTGTATACTCTGTATACTCTGTATACTCTACTCTGTATACTCTGTGTACTCTGTATACTCTGTGTACTCTGTATACTCTGTATACTCTGTATACTCTGTATACTCTGTATACTCTGTATACTCTGTATACTCTGTATACTCTGTATACTCTGTATACTCTGTATACTCTGTATACTCTGTATACTCTGTATACTCTGTATACTCTGTATACTCTGTATACTCTGTATACTCTGTATACTCTGTATACTCTGTATACTCTGTATACTCTGTATACTCTGTGTACTCTACTCTGTATACTCTGTCTACTCTGTATACTCTGTATACCCTGTATACTCTGTTAAGGTGCGACTGAGTGAGAGTTTTCAGGATTTGTCTCGCCATGTAATGAAGTCCTCAGGCTACACAAGTAGCCCGCTCTCTCAAGAGTCATCTCTCCCCGCCACTCAACCTGCAGACAACTCCAAACTAGGTAAGTATATACTGCTTGCTCAGTCTCCTTGCCTGCAGCACCTGCCTGTCTCTTTCTCAGACTAAGTGTGTGTCAGTCTCTCAGTCTATCTCATGTAATACTCTCTCTTTTACCTTAGTACTGCCCGAGTGTCCTACTATAACAGAGGTATGTCTATATGGTTAGTCATGCTTCAATATATATCCAATATGTATTGTATACGCTCAATGTATGTAAGCTGTATTGTCATTGGCTCTCACAATATATTGTATCCACTCTAGAGTCTAGTATCTACTCTCAGTTGTATACTTTAGTACATTCTATTGGCTGCTGGAATAAATAGCTAAGTCGAGTAGTGGCATGCTGACCATGTGGGCTTACCTCTCTCTCTCTCTCTGTGTGCTATTTCATTTCTCCTCTCAGTTTGTATTTCATTTCACCTCTCAGTTTGTATTTCATTTCACCTCTCAGTTTGTATTTCACCTCTCAGTTTGTATTTCACCTCTCAGTTTGTATTTCACCTCTCAGTCTATTGCTGCTAGTCTATTGCTGCTAGTCTATTACTGCTAGTCTATTGCTGCTAGTCTATTACTGCTAGTCTATTGGTCGTATACATATTTTAGGCAAGCAGACTTATCTGTCAGGATCGTGCTGTGATTTGCGATCAGGTTGGATTTTCATCTGTTTCTTGCACTTCTGATTATTTCACTTATTTTTGCTGGTATTGATTGTGACTAACTTATGCTATGGAAACATAGTAGTTGTCTCCTCTTAAATCTAACTCTTCAGTACTAGTTACTAGTAGCAGTGTCTAACTCTTCAGTACTAGTTACTAGTAGAAGTATCTAACTCTTCAGTACTAGTTACTAGTAGCAGTATCTAACTCCTCAGTACTAGTTACTAGTAGTAGTATCTAACTCCTTAGTACTAGTTACTAGTAGCAGTATCTAACTCCTTAGTACTAGTTACTAGTAGCAGTGTCTAACTCTTCAGTACTAGTTACTAGTAGCAGTGTCTAACTCTTCAGTACTAGTTACTAGTAGCAGTATCTAACTCTTCAGTACTAGTTACTAGTAGAAGTATCTAACTCCTCAGTACTAGTTACTAGTAGCAGTATCTAACTCCTTAGTACTAGTTACTAGTAGCAGTGTCTAACTCTTCAGTACTAGTTACTAGTAGCAGTACCTAACTCTTCAGTACTAGTTACTAGTAGCAGTATCTAACTCCTCAGTACTAGTTACTAGTAGTAGTATCTAACTCCTTAGTACTAGTTACTAGTAGCAGTATCTAACTCCTTAGTACTAGTTACTAGTAGCAGTGTCTAACTCTTCAGTACTAGTTACTAGTAGCAGTGTCTAACTCTTCAGTACTAGTTACTAGTAGCAGTGTCTAACTCCTCAGTACTAGTTACTAGTAGAAGTATCTAACTCTTCAGTACTAGTTACTAGTAGCAGTGTCTAACTCCTCAGTACTAGTTACTAGTAGCAGTGTCTAACTCCTTAGTACTAGTTACTAGTAGCAGTGTCTAACTCTTCAGTACTAGTTACTAGTAGCAGTATCTAACTCTTCAGTACTAGTTACTAGTAGCAGTGTCTAACTCTTCAGTACTAGTTACTAGTAGCAGTGTCTAACTCCTCAGTACTAGTTACTAGTAGCAGTATCTAACTCCTCAGTACTAGTTACTAGTAGCAGTGTTACTCATACCTCATCTAATCTATTTTATTATTTCAAGGTTGCTAAGAATACACTTTTGTTTTCATCACTTTTATAGCTGCTTGACTATGCAAACTCACTTGCTTTTCATGTTACCTGTGTTGCCAAGTATTAGTTATTCATTTTAGTTAATCCAGTCAAACTACCTATGTACTCCTGTCACCTGTGTACTCCTGTCACCTGTGTAATCTTGTCACCATCTACCTGTGTACTCTTGTCACCTGTGTACTCTTGTCATCTGTGTACTCCTGTCACCTGTGTAATCTTGTCACCTGTGTACTCCTGTCACCTGTGTAATCTTGTCACCATCTACCTGTGTAATCCTGTCGCCATCTACCTGTGTACTCCTGTCACCTGTGTGATCCTGTCACCATCTACCTATGTACTCTTGTCGCCTGTGTAATCCTGTCACCTGTGTACTCCTGTCACCTGTGTAATCCTGTCACCTGTGTAATCCTGTCACCATCTACCTGTGTACTCCTGTCACCATCTACCTGTGTACTCCTGTGTTATCTAGGAAGCAGAGAGTTGGCAGACAGGACTCCATCAGACGAGGGGTACGGCAGCACGCCGAGACGACTCACTGATGACACTAGAACAGAGCAGCAGATGGAAACACCATTTAGTGATGAGAGTAGAAAGATTGTCCGCTCTGATAATGTGCAAAGTGAATCACCAGTGAGTCATCATCTCTCTCTAGCATTCTATTATATTATTATCTTATTTGGTTATATTACTATATTATATTAAATAATTATATAATATTATTCTATATCTATTTCCTCTCACATCCACCTCAGGTCAGGTATACACATGTTATTCACTACTTTTCATTTCCTTTGTTTCCGTGTGGTTTTCAATATTTTCTGGCGTGTAGTGTATTCTTATCAGCCTACATCAGCACTTGGGTGCACCATAAATACAAAATCAGTGTGTTGCTGGGCAACTCAGTGTGTTACTGGGCAACTCAGTGTGTTGCTGGGCAACTCAGTGTGTTGCTGGGCAACTCAGTGTGTTGCTGGGCAACTCAGTGTGTTGCTGGGCAACTCAGTGTGTTACTGGGCAACCCAGTGTGTTACTGGGCAACCCAGTGTGTTGCTGGGCTAGTTGCTACTGCACAGCAGCAAGTTTACAAGTATTTGTAGGAGATAAAATGCAAATTAACAAAGTTATGCCCATTTTTATATTAAGGGTAACTTGCTCAATTATCATGATTAGGAGTAATTAATGCATATTCAGTCCTGGCTACTTTCTGTGGCCTAGTTTTTATTCACCAATCACCTGTCATTAACCATTTTCGTCCACCAATCTCTTTGTCATTAGCAAATCTCGCTTATACCTTCGGGGTCGAGTTTTGATCAAATTCCAATTATTTACTAATATAACATCACTCACTGGGAGTCATTTAATATCACTTATTATGAGTCGTTTAGTATCACTCACTACGAGTCATTTCGTATCACTCACTATGAGTCGTTTAGTATCACTCGCTATGAGTCATTTAGTATCATTCACTATGAGTCATTCAGTATCACTCACTATGAGTCATTTAGTACCAGTCACTCTTTACTCTCATCACCTCTATATCACGGATTATCACTTGAAGGAAAGTAAATATAAAGTCTCTTGGACTACACTAGCACTTCTAACTCATCACATTATGAAGACAGTGTGACCAGGAGATTGATGCTATAGTTGAATATATCATCAGCTATCAAGTGAATGGATACCTGAGTTGGCTTTGCAATATTGTGGCTAATTATTGCCTATAATAGCACCAACAATATTTTTATCATTTCTGCATGCATTTTGGTTGGTAAGAATTGCCTGCAGTCCCTGCTGTTCTAACACTATATGGTATTGGCATGAGTTGATAGTCACTAGCACTTCCTACCAACCAGCTTCTGCTATCAGTAAACTCCAACAACACCAAGTGGAGAGCATTACCTCTTAACCTATTGTAAGCTGTATTTTAATTGGATTATCAGAAAGTAAGCTCTCTGCTGATTGGCTGAAAGAAAATTGATGATTTTAGGTCTCCATCGAAACAGATTTTAAAAGAATAAAACCAGAAGCAAGAAACCATGAAACAGGAGCCCTTACAGCTAATACATTCCATAGTAGCACCAGACCTAGTTATAGTCCTACTCATAGTCCTAGTCCTACTCATAGTCCTACTAATAGTCATATTCATAGTCCTATTCATAGTCCTACTCGCAGTCATAGTCCTAGTCCTACTCATACTCATAGTCATACTGATAGTGATATCTATGCTCCCCATTCAACCCACCACCCACCTTTGGAGCATAAATCTGAGGACAATAATGTTGCCAGAGGTCACAGCATTCCAGCCAATACTAAGCCTAGTAACAGTCAATTAGCCAATCAGGCTCAGCAAACAGTAGCTGGTACACCAATAGACAGCCAGTGTGATACAGCTGCTGACACTCCTAGACGTGGAGAATCTGCTGGGTTACTCCCGGCTAAGGAAGAAGACAACTCCCAGAGACTGTCGGTGAGCTCTGATTTGCTGTATGATTGGTTGACAAGAGACAATGCATGCTGGGATAGCGCTGACAGGAAATATGTGTCAGGTTACACGGCCCTTGGGCTACTGATTGTAGGTACAGGTGGAGGAAAAGACAAGCCAACGGTTGAACATCTCACAAGATGCCAGCTGTGAAGAGGTCTATGAAGAGGATGGAGACAGCAGTTTACACGGTGAAAGAGAAGACAAATCTAGAGTACATATGCATAGTGATATTTACAGGTAGAGTATATATACATAGTGATATTTACAGGTAGAGTGCATATAGAGTATTATATTACTACTAGGGAGTACATATAGAGTATTATATTATTACTAGGGAGTACATATAGAGTATTATATTACTACTAGGGAGTACATATAGAGTATTATATTATTACTAGGGAGTACATATAGAGTATTATATTATTACTAGGGTGTACATATAGAGTATTATATTATTACTAGGGTGTACATATAGAGTATTATATTATTACTAGGGAGTACATATAGAGTATTATATTATCACTAGGGTGTACATATGTTGCTATTACTGACAGCATGAATGCACTGGATGAATTGGAAGCTCTAAGTGACAGCATGGATTCTCTCAACTCCATCGACTGCGAAGATGACGAAATCTGTGACATATCCCAGCGTGCACCATCCGACATTTCTCAACCAGAAACAAAAGCTTTAGGAGAGTCCGGGGCGCCGTTATTGGTTGATGACGATGAGGAGAGCGTGGCAGGAAGTGATGTCGATCAAGATGAGCTGAGTTTGTGTTCTTTTGGCAGCACAGCAGATCTGAACGCCTGTGGCAGCGCTCCGCTGCCTGCTTGGATTGAGGTGAGAGAATTGCTTGTAGTACAGGTGGGAGTATTATAGTAATATATTCTACAGGTGGGAGTATTATAGTAATATATTCTACAGGTGGGAGTATTATAGTAATATATTCTACAGGTGGGAGTATTATAGTAATATATTCTACAGGTGGGAGTATTATAGTAATATATTCTACAGGTGGGAGTATTATAGTAATATATTCTACAGGTGGGAGTACCAGTTATTATTATAGTAATATATTCTACAGGTGGGAGTACTAGTTATTATTATAGTAATATATTCTACAGGTGGGAGTATTATAGTAATATATTCTACAGGTGGGAGTACTAGTTATTATTATAGTAATATATTCTACAGGTGGGAGTACCAGTTATTGTGCTGTCAACAAAGGGCGACTCCCCTGAGAAAGGTTACATCAGATTCATCGGTGAAACCGACTTTGCAGCAGGGTCGTGGGTCGGAGTTCAACTCGACAGCATGAAAGGTGAGCTGTAGAAGGTCAAGGTGACAGGATGTTTATCTGATCATCACCTCACAAGTGTCACACAAAGCCATTCAATTTTCATGATCGTTTCTGTTGTAGGTAAGAACAACGGCACTGTTCATGGTAGAAGTTATTTTCATTGCAAGCCAAACCAAGGAGTGTTTGTTAGACACGACCGGCTCCTTCTGGACAAGAAGAGAAGTAGCAAGTCATTTACCAATGAGACTCCCACCCCAGCCACTCCTCCCCCTTCCAAAGAACATTCTAGTAGGTCTAAAACTGCACCGATTGCCACCTCTACTCCCTCGTACCTCAAACCTACGCAGTCCAGTAAATCTCGTAAGAACTGATTTGCTGATAGGAATGGTGCTGTGAGACCACACATCTTGTCCCTTCTATTGGCCAGGTTGATGTTGAGGAGTTGTCAGTGAATCTGTGCTTAAACATTAGCTAATGCTTGAGGATATTTACAAGTGTTCTGTGACATACTGAGTACAGTGCTCTGTGACATACTGAGTACAGTGCTCTGTGACATACTGAGTACGGTGTTCTGTGACATACTGAGTACGGTATTCTGTGACATACTGAGTACAGTGCTCTGTGACATGCTGAGTGCAGTGCTCTGTGACATGCTGAGTGCAGTGCTCTGTGACATACTAAGTACAGTGCTCTGTGACATACTGAGTACGGTGTTCTGTGACATACTGAGTACGGTGCTCTGTGACATACTGAGTACAGTGTTCTGTGACATACTGAGTACCTATGAGGTGAAAAATGCTGATGTCATTTTCTTGGGATATATTTTTCAATTTTGAAACTTAATTCATAGAAATATTTCCTGGTTGTACACACGCCCAGTTTAAACTATCAAGCTCCTTTCTCATATCCTACTTACACTGCCTGTAACTAGGACTTTTTAAATCGTATCATAGGTTTTGCTTACTCCAGATTGTATGATTGGTTATATATAAAGCATCTACAATATTATTATGAACTACTTGATAATTAATTGTTGTTTATTATTTATATTGCAAGCATTCAATGCTTTATTTACCTCCTTTTTCATCATGTCATTTACTTATTCAATTTATGAAACTATTTTTAGATTAACTTACACTTTTAAGTGTAGCATATTGTGGGTGATTCAATAAACGAAACTAGTGATTATATACCATCAGGTAGAAATTATCATCTTTATTGTTATCAAATGACTAAAACAGATAATAATAGTATGGTTAATTATTTGGATTTCTTTTTGATTTTGAACTTAAGTGAAACTAGAAAAATTGTTAAAATAATAACAAGAGTGGCCAGTAGTACAGCAAGTATTAGTGTGATGATGAGGTAGTGGTTGGCTTCTGCAGGTGTGAGAGTTATCAGTCCATTCAGGTAGAGAGCTAAAACATAGTGTATGTATACCTGTAGTACTCAGGTAGAGGGCTAAAACATAGTGTATGTATACCTGTAGTACTCAGGTAGAAAACTACTCACCAGTATTTGACGAGGAAGGGGTGGAGGTAGAAGGGGTTTCACTGTAAGGGACTGAAGAGTTACAATTGATCACAGCAGAGTCTATGGCTGACCAGAGCCTTTGTCTCTCTTCTAGAGGGAAGGTAGACAACTCCTGTACGCCTGTTTTTAACAGTGCATATGATTGGTTGAGAGGAAACTCAAAAGGAAGGTAGCCCTCATCTGATAGGTCACTGGAAAATAAAGATATGCATTGAGATGCTACTGTGAGGCCAGAGTTGAAATAATATCAAGATATTTTATTCAGAGCAGTAAATTTACCCAGTCTTGGCAAATGTTGCCCACTGTCTCATGACTCTTTTGGATAGTTCTCTTTCTAGGTCAGTATAGCTGGTATTATGGTCCCCTGGAAGGTATTATGAAAGGTATGTACTGTGTATAGTAAGTTATATCAGTATATTACTATAGTATATTATATCAGTATATTAGTATATAGTATATTATATCAGTATATTACTATAGTATATTATATCAGTATATTAGTATATAGTATATTATATCAGTATATTACTATAGTAAGCTGGACTTACAGAATTCTGCAGATAAAAGAATTCTGCTGCTTTCATCTTTAGTAAGCAAAGGATAGCCAAAGACAAATGGCAGCTCTTCTGCGTGATCAGTCCCTGTACGCAGCCAATCAGGACCTTGGTACCATAAAGGAGGAAAGTTTGCCCTTTTGTGACTAAATTTGTAAGCGTATGTATTTTTGTTGGAGAAAGCCGTATGCAATTGAAGATGTTGAATTGTGGGAAGTTTTAATGCCACATCACCTAAAAAGAGAATTAAAAGTGATTAATATAATATAATAATGTAAAGTAATAATATAATATAATAATGTAAAATAATAATATAATATAATAATGTAAAGTAATAATATAATATAATAATGTAAAGTAATAATATAATATAATAATACACATCAATTAACTGACCAGCTATTTCTGTATAAATCTCCAATCTCCTTTCATTCACTGATCTGCCATCACTATTGAGCTCTTCGTTAGTACGCATGTAGAAGTCAATGAGCAGGTCAATAACAAACTGCTTACTGCACGTGCTCCCTCCATAGTTGTAGAAGGGATAGTAAGCCAACACCTTGGTCAGTACCTCTCTAGATATACCTTCACTCACTGTCCCAGAGTAGACGTTAGACAACTGATTCACGTACATCAGCCCTTCTTGGTCGTTCCACCCACTCAGCAAGTCATACATCTTAAAGTTGCCTGACCGTCTCAGCACCTCTGCAGACACGCCATCTCTTGTAAACTCGCTCAACACAACTCCCAAGTCAAAGGGCAGATAATCCCCATCAACTATTGGGTAAAACGGGAACGGTCTGTTGGTGAGTTGACCAGAGTTGGCCAGCTCTCTCACCGGTAAGCTTCGCAGACAAGCTAAGAAATTGTCGTCACTTGGTGGGCAGCCAAGACCGCTGGTTATGTTGTGTAACACTGGTGTGGGGTCGCGATTCATGAATGTTATAGAGAAAGCAGAGCCACTTTGTGTGATGGCTCTTTGAAACAAGGAGGCATTGTTCTGTGGTGAGAGCATATGAAAGAGGATTGCCCGGCCCCCGCTGACTCCCCGAACAAGGTGATGCTGCTTGGGTCACCCCCATAACTTTGTATGTTGTCCTTCACCCATTCTATAGCCAGTCTCTGGTCCCACAATCCATAGTTTCCTGGCAGTCTGGCATCACCAGTGGTAAGGAAGCCAAAGATGTTGAGACGGTAGTTGATGGTGACCACAACGACCTCTTCATGAGCAACGATACTCTCACTGGGGTAGAGGTCAGAGGACCCGTCCAGGAAGCTTCCACCATGGATGAAAATCAGTATAGGCTGAGAAATATAAATAACATATCTATAAAGCTGGTTTGTAGGGTCATCTCCCCCTCCCACTCATAGAGTAAGTTTCAAGCAACTCTCACCTTGGGGTCAGTAGTATTTCTTGTGTATACATTCAGATAGAGGCAGTCCTCCTTACCCTTCACCTCTTGGTCAGCTGCTAAAGTCAAATGAACACAAACAGGTGCAAACTCTGTAGCTCTCAACCTTTTGCCATTAAAACTGCCGTAGGGTTGAGGTTTAGCAAATCGAAGAGCTCCTTCAGGTGGCTTGGCATACGGGATTCCTGGAAAAATGAGTAGTGACAGAGTGTAAGTAGCGATAGAGTGTAAGTAGTGACAGAGTGTAAGTAGCGACAGAGTGTAAGTAGCGACAGAGTGTAAGTAGCGACAGAGTGTAAGTAGCGACAGAGTGTAAGTAGCGATAGAGTGTAAGTAGCGACAGAGTGTAAGTAGCGACAGAGTGTAAGTAGCGACAGAGTGTAAGTAGTGACAGAGTGTAAGTAGCGACAGAGTGTAAGTAGCGACAGAGTGTAAGTAGCGACAGAGTGTAAGTAGCGACAGAGTGTAAGTAGCGACAGAGTGTAAGTAGCGACACGGCGTGCGCAGCGGCGCGGTGTGCGCAGCGGCACCGAGTGCAAGTAGTGATAGCTATGACTATGGTATCACAGTGCAAAACTGACACTGGAATTTGTTCTACTCACCCAAAAACCTCTGCACTTTGATCCCACTGATCTCTAGCTCAGTACCTGTGATGTCACCCAACGTTGTTTGTAAAGTGACTTCCTTTGTAAGATCAGCTGAAACCCTCAGAATAGATAGTAGTAGCAAAAATAGACTTAATATGGGAGACATATTGTCACACTTGGCAGCTAATGTGGTATGACAGTGGTTAGTAGTTATCAACAGTCTTCAATATTGTACAAGTGTATTTGCAGCACTATAGTCATGTTATTGTATCAGCACACAAAGGTCAATTTCTCACACAGATACAGCACTCTTTGATTGATAAGGGTTTTGAGATAACAAAATAATTTGGAAGCCTTGCACATAACTGCTTATAGTCTGCTTATATTTGCAGCCGGAGCTGCTTATAGTCTTATTTTCAGCCGGAGCTGTTTATAGTCTTATCTGCAGCCAGGGCTGCTTATAGTCTGCAGCCGGGGCTGCTTATAGTCTGCAGCCGGGGCTGCTTATAGTCTGCAGCCGGGGCTGCTTATAGTCTGCAGCCGGGGCTGCTTATAGTCTGCAGCCGGGGCTGCTTATAGTCTGCAGCCGGGGCTGCTTATAGTCTGCAGCCGGGGCTGCTTATAGTCTGCAGCCAGGGCTGCTTATAGTCTGCAGCCAGGGCTGCTTATAGTCTGCAGCCGGAACTAGTTTTGTTCAAATTGTTGAGATAATATTGGTTGCAGCTCACCGGCTGATTTCATTATTATGACGATGACCCGTTACGGACGACTGGACGCAGACGTTGCAAGTTTACTCGGAATCGACAGGTTGGCTGTGCAACACTCAAAGTGATCACTTGCAGTTATACTTATAGTTATTGTGAATGCTGAAAAACTGCTTCCCAACATGTTATAACTTTTCAACAAAAAAAGGTGGGTGTTGACTAGCTCTGAACTTAACATTAAAAACTTGCAAGTTTCACCGTCAGGTGAAAGTTTTGTTTAAATTCAATATCAGTTGTTGTATGAGTTAATGTTATCACTTATCAGTATGAGTATCAGTATCAGTATCTCACCTAGAACTTTCACTTTTACTTTGAGTTTGATTCTGATTTAGAATATAATTCAATCAGATTGTCCTTGAGATTCACTATGACTATCGGTATCGATCACTAGGAGTAGAGTGGCCCTTCACTTTGATTCTCAGCAATGTGAATATAAATATTACAGTTACTGTCAGCAATATGAAATATGAATAAGTTTAACTAGTGTAATTATTATTATATCGTGAAACTGATTTATCATTTAATGATTTGTCACTATCTGACTGATTTTAATTTATTTCACTGTTTGGAATTAATGAGCTGCTAACTATCCGTGTGACTATGAGTATGATTATGTTGAACAAAACATTATAAAAGAAAATAATTTTTTAATTTCAAATAACTTGCAACTTGTAGAACAGAAGATTAAATTACGATGAGTTATGATTATTATTATTAGGTAATATAGATTAATAATTTTGTTAAATAAGAGAA
This sequence comes from Bugula neritina, assembly GCA_964035545.1. Classification (NCBI taxonomy): domain Eukaryota; kingdom Metazoa; phylum Bryozoa; class Gymnolaemata; order Cheilostomatida; family Bugulidae; genus Bugula; species Bugula neritina. The sequence continues at coordinate 17,651,916 of OZ037769.1, forward strand.
TTTGGATAGTAATCGTGATTAAGTTTGTGCAATTTAAATTAATGAAAACATTTAGTTAGCCTTTGTGATGGCAGTAAAATCATTGGCATAGTAAAAAGAAAACTTTTTGCTAGAAAAATGCTTATATGGCTTGGTTTGTATTTGAATTGTTTATTAACATTTATGATTAAATGAATAATTAGCATGTGGTGTGTTACGTATATATCATTTATTGTTCTATTTAACTTTGTGTAAGGGTTAGCACTAAAGACTACCAATTAGCCTACAGCTTTGGGCATCTGGCAGACAGCAGCATAACAAATGAAACTTTATTGTCTTGGCTATAATATAAGCTTAGCAATAGAAAAGTGCTAAAACTCCCTGAGCTATCAAATTAGGCACCTGAGCATAAATATGTGACATTTGAAACTTTTGCTTTATTTGGTGAGCAAAAGAAAGAAAATTTTGTTGAGTTGTTTTTTGTGAAAACATGTTCTTGCACATAATATATCACTGTGTATCGGTGAGTAACTCTTAGCACCAATGACTGCTCAGCAGCAGGCTGACAGATTCTCGGCCTGCACAGCTGATTTTGTGGTTAATCTCGTATTATCCTGTACAATGGGTTGATGACAGTTCTAGTTAAGTTGACCATGTCGGTTGGTTCTCTTTTAGCAACTCTTTGTATTGACTATAACAACTTTTCTCATTTGGTCTGTAATTTGGGCTTTGCACAGGTCACTGAAGTAGTTATCTTTTTTAAACCATTTTGGAATTGTCCTGGTGATATGATCAGGAAAGTATGCTGAGAAGTAATTTTTTCCTACTTTTTCTTAAGTGGCTTGTTCCTGTATAATCTCTAGGTGGCTGGCAGCATGGATTTAACTTTCATAACGTTTTACTTTACCAGGTCTTGCCATAGAGTAGCAATTTTCTTAAGCCAATTTCAAGTTAGAAATAGCTGGCTTCATAACATCCTAAAAATCACTTCCCAGTTCTCTGCACTACTGCAAAACCAAACCTAATTGCTGCTGATGTTATATGTTAGTACTGTTTAGTTGGATAGATGTAATATACATTCACCATTCAGCATAGTAGAAAGGGTAGAATATGAGTTTATAGACATGATAAATTTGGGTGGTGGATTATGCCACCACTGCTTACTTAGGTTGTGTAATGTTATTTTATAAAGTATAATATTATTTTATAAAGTATACTCTATGCTGTAAATATATACATGAGACACTCCTGAAGAGCAGATACAATGTAATACATCAATATGCTGCTATTACTTTTATATGGTCCATTTATCTATTAATATGTCCATTATCTATTATATTATATAGTTTATACTCTCTATTATATTATATAGTTTATATTCTCTATTATATTATATAGTTTATATTCTCTATTATATTATATAGTATATATTCTCTATTATATTATATAGTTTATATTCTCTATTATATTATATAGTTTATATTCTCTATTATATTATATAGTATATACTCTATTATATTATATAGTTTATATTCTCTATTATATTATATAGTTTATACTCTCTATTATATTATATAGTTTATACTCTCTATTATATTATATAGTTTATATTCTCTATTATATTATATAGTTTATATTCTCTATTATATTATATAGTATATATTCTCTATTATATTATATAGTTTATATTCTCTATTATATTATATAGTTTATATTCTCTATTATATTATATAGTTTATATTCTCTATTATATTATATAGTATATATTCTCTATTATATTATATAGTTTATATTCTCTATTATATTATATAGTATATATTCTCTATTATATTATATAGTTTATATTCTCTATTATATTATATAGTTTATATTCTCTATTATATTATATAGTTTATACTCTCTATTATATTATATAGTTTATATTCTCTATTATATTATATAGTTTATATTCTCTATTATATTATATAGTTTATATTCTCTATTATATTATATAGTTTATATTCTCTATTATATTATATAGTTTATATTCTCTATTATATTATATAGTTTATACTCTCTATTATATTATATAGTTTATATTCTCTATTATATTATATAGTATATATTCTCTATTATATTATATAGTATATATTCTCTATTATATTATATAGTTTATATTCTCTATTATATAGTTTATACTCTCTATTATATCATATAGTTTATATTCTCTATTATATTCAGTATATATTTTCCTAGAATGTTGTTTAGAGACATAAAAAAACTGCCTATGCACAACATACTTTGCATCTGTTTAGTATCTCGTAATTACACATAAAAAAATCAAAGCCAATTATAAGGCAAAAGACCATAATACTGTACTATCATTGGATAGTTCTTCATCAATAAACAGGTAGTCGCCAGTGGTGGATATGAACCCCTCCTAGATGTTTCTCGTACTTCTTCCTCAAAAAACATTTTCATTAAGCCAAAAAGAAATAACAATACACCTTTTTAGTTGACACTTTTTAATTTCTGACTGATATTTCACCTTATTTCCAATTATAATTAATTTTTAACCGGCACTTTTCTTTGTAGTAATTCCTACCCTTTAGACTGTGTACTTTGAAATGAGTCTGTTTTACTCGTTACATAAAGTATAGTTGCACTGGCTACAGGTTGACACAAAAGCAAGCCTATCTTGATAAAATCATGCGCAAATGTAGAAACTATCGAGGAGTTTGTTCCTCATAATTAGAAATTGACAAATTATTTTTAATCCGTTTAAAAGCATCTGGTTAGGGAAGCATATGCCGTGTTCAATTTGTTATTCTAGCATTAACAATAACAGAATGCAATAATTATAAGTTTATGAGAGTAATTTGTTTTCTTTCTAATTACAAATATAATATTTTAGTATAATATATTATTGTAAATTTATAAGGCTTGCATTAGGAATAACGCAGCTAAAACATCATTTTCCTTAAAGCCTTAAAAATATATAAGTATAACATAATACACTATGCCGATAAACTTATTAAAGTATCAAGCAAGCTTAGCTAGTTTAAGAAAAATTACACTAGGTAAATTACCATTATTTATAGAATGCTTGCTGATATTAGCTTTTGATGTAATTAAAGTAAATTATTATTTATCTTTCTAGCTAAGGATTTCTCGCCGTAAGTTTTGCTTTTATGCATGGAGAAATGTCGTAACAAACGAGTTAAATTTTTATAGCACATAAAAATGTAATCTATAAGTCGAAGATATTTAAACTTGGCCATTAACTCATTTTAATTAGAAATGTAGCCTAAATCTAATACAATACAAAATATATACCAGTATATATAATATATTTTTACCATGCTGGTAATTACAGTATTTGTAAGACAAATTTTATGCTCATTAATTAAATGCAACAAATATTTATAAAATACTAATAATGTTGAATAAATAAATTCAATAATTCCTTTTCTATTTAAATGGCTGCATAATTTCTTGCAAGGTTGTATAAAGGAGTTGTGGCCCACAACTTATTATGTGTTCAATTGCCACATATGTCTTAGGAAGAAGAAAACTCCCCAAAAATTCTTAGTTTGAAAATTCTAGTATAATTAAAATCACTTAATATATGTCTTTGAAATGCATTTTGCCACTCTGCAAAGTTGCAGGAACAAATATTGCATGAAGTAATAAATGATTTATGAAGTAATTAACAAACCAATGTAAAAACTGTTGTTGTATATAGAACACAACATATTGATTTTCTTCAATTTCCACATCAAATCTATATATTCAATTATATCTAACCAATGCTAATAAACTAAACATGCATGCATACAAATATTTGCATCATATGCAAGTAATATTAGCTAATTAGCAACTACAGCATTTTTTTCATTATCTTTATTGCTTGCATATGTCTAAGTATTATTAAAATAAGGTTTTTATTTGCAACTTTGCACCACAAATTACATATAATCTAAAAACTTGAGTTGTGACATAGGGCTACCTATACACAAATAGACCTTCATAAAACTCTCAATGATTTTATTCAACTCATGTATGCAAAAGTTTTGCTTTAAAACAATTCTTCTAAATCACCCTAGAGCAGGAAATTATTACAAAAACAGCTTCTCATATATAATCTTTCCCCAGATTAATTTTTTTTCCTGTATTTAAACTAACTTAGCAAGTGAAGATTGTGATATCACTCAGGTATAATCACATATATATTATTCATAGCTGTAATACTTTAGCAATGAATAGATCATGTTTAATTTCCACTCTACCTAGCAGTTTTTCAGAATTATAGAGCTATGTATATCGTGAAATTGGAATAGCCTAATAGTTTTACATGTGTTTATAGCTAGTCAAGCTAACTTCAAAAGCTTACAATAATTAGATGATATTTGCATTCTTTTGAAGGTTATGGTGAAGCTACTGCAAAACTGGCCATTAGTTTAGCATAATATGCAATGCCACGCAAAAGCATGCCAAACAAGCAATGTTTATTTACCTTACCAGCGCAATTTTATCACCTTAAACACAAAAGCAAGTATAAAATACACATCCATATTAGATTAACTGTCAAGTTAAAAAAAGACAACATATATTCATGAGCTAGTTCTGTTTGCACAAGTACAATTTAGACCAGCTTATTATTTAGATTGCCACAAGAATATGACATAAAATATGTCTTTAATCATTATTTTGATATTCACTGGTTGAAGATATTTTTTATATCCTAATATGTAAATATTGTACATAAATCTTAAAAATTAACTAGGTGAATAAGGAAAACTGCTAATTTTATGAAACTGTTATGTTAATAAAGACAATGGCTATCAACAAATCCCACCAGACCACAAACTAATTGTAAATACTAAAGCAATTATATAGTGCTATGTGTTGATCTAGCCTAGTCAATACACCACAAATATGTATTATGACATACCACATTTTAAGTACTGGGTTACCATTTATTCTAATGGGTATTTGTTTAAACTGTTATATACAGCTTTTTGCACTACCAATATACAAGCCAGTTGTTATTCTGTCACTTTTTATCTACATCTCTTTTTAATGCCAGTTACTTGTTAGCTTCAGTACAAACAGCTAAACATTCTACTCTACAGCCAATCTTACTGTTAACTCTTGTTTAACAATATTACAAGAATCTAAAAATTTGAGTGTGTTTTAAGTATAATATTCTATCATTATAACTTTTAAATGAAACAATAATATGATAAATGCATTATAACTTTCTGAAAAGTTTGTTTGCAAAGTATATGTTTTTGGAAAATAGTTTTACAACATTTGCTAGGAGCATTATATTTATTCCTATCTAAAATAATTTTGTTTGAACTGCTATGTTTGTAATCATGTAATCAGAAGTAAAGCATCAGTAAAATGAGTATAAGTAGAAGCTTGACAGCTACATTAGGCATTGCTACATAGTACATAAATGTATGGCCGTATTAAATACTTAGCTGCATTCACAGATAAATGCATGGCTTGGAATTACAATACCATGAATACATTATTTATTTAGCTGGGTAACTATACAATTATGCCAAAGTGAAAAGCCTTTGGTTATTAATGCCTGAAATGTCTAACAATCTACTTGGGAGACCACCTTGTTGTTACAGAGTGAATGAGTTATTTGTTTGGCATTTGGATGATGGCACAAAGAAAGGCTATTTGGTTTGTTACTTGAGACTAGTAGCAAACTGCTACAGTCATAGCATCTTAGAAGATTTTGCATCACTTGCATCACTGCGTACATTATTTTAATGTAGCTATTGAAATTAATATCTCACTGAAAACACAGTATTGCAAAATCTTAAGCTGTACATAATTATATTATGCATCAAAAAGTACTTCTGCTATTCGACTATCCCAGGTTTATTTTAAACTAGCACTGCCAAAGTGCCTTGACTCTATTACACTGTTTACTAGCTAATTTTGTTCTTCTCAATAGTGAAATAGATCTATTGCAAGAAATTAATGACTAGATATAACAATAATGATTTTTAGGCAAGACTTTCGCATCTATATTGCTCATCTGCTAGCTTGAAATACCCCTCTCCTTGGACTAATCTCAGGCATTTCATTGTTGTTTAAACAGTTTTTAAACTCCTATTTCAATAAATCATTACCAACACTGCCTGCATGTATTAATATTCATTAGTGCAGTCAATGCACTGTGGAGACAGCACCTGATGTTCTGTATATTACATTATAGTACAGAGATACTAAATCCAAAACATCTAAAATAATTGATGCTTCTACCAGATTTTTAGCACACCTATAATATGTATTCCTGTAGTAAATATTAATAAGATGTTTTAACTGATAGTTTTTATGCCATTATAATAGTTAGATACTATAACTACAACTTGAAACTCTTTAACCAGCACATTGGTTAGTAATATTGCTTCTTGATATTTAATTGCTGGTTCACAAACTATCAATAATAGGGATGCATATCAAAACTTGACTGCATTCATAATATGATTTTAATGCTATGTAATGACTAAGCATGTCTGGCTGATATGAATGAGGTGACTATTTTGTACACTGTTTAACAACATCAGCTTTTTGGGTTCATTTAAAGCATCTGCAAATCTGTATTATACATAATTACTGTTAGGGCCCATTAATTAAATTGTTAACCCTGAAATGCTTTTTACACTGTAATACTAAGTAGCAAAAGACATGTATATATATATAAACTGATTGTAATTTATACATAACATTGTACATTTAAAAAAACTCACAAAATACATAATTTATTAGCTAAATTTCAAGGCGTTTTGTAGGTAGTGGGTTAATGTCAATAAAGTAGAATCCGGGAAGTTGAGTAGCTTTATTCAAGAGGAAGGCTCTCCAACAGTTCTACCAAAGCCTAAATAACACGTATAAAATAAAGGTTATATGCACAATTTTTTTTCCAAAACAGCCTGCAACTGTTTTGCTATTGCATATGCCCTATGCCATTCATCAAGTGGAACAATTTTAACCAGGATATCTAGAAAAGTTGACACAAGGGCTTTATAAACTATGTAACAGTAAAACTGTGAGTAGAAATTAATTGACACTAATGAATAATGCTTTAGGTGCTGGCAACAACCATAAAAGAAAAGTTATATAACAAACAAATAGAAAAAGCACTAAACAAATCAACAGCATTATATACAATTGGGGCACATACATGAAAACAGCAGCTAGTGTCATTTTCTTAAGACAGCACTATTTTAGGTGTAAATTTGAGAAGTATTAGAAAATGCAGAAATTTACTGCAATTGGTTCATTTTATTTAAGTTAGTACATACTGAAGATCTCAAGTTTTTGCTAATGAACATGAGTTTTGGCCCGAAACTAAAAAAATATCAATAAATACACCTAAATAATCAAGGCTCTTTTTAAGTTTCTTTGATTTCCTATGCTTTTTTTCTAATTACAGCAACTTCTGACTGGGGATCGCCACGGTTAGTTTGTAACAGTAGGCAATCCAAATGAAATGAATAAATAGGAAAAAACATGAGAAATCATGCAAAATTAAGAAGAACCTTGATTATTTAGGTGTATTTCTTGATGTCTCACTAATTTTAAGCAAAAAGCATTGTTCATTAGCAGCTAAATTGTAAAAATGGCTAAAAACTGCAGATTTCCAGTGTGTACTAAATTAAATAAAAGGACTCAATCACCTTTGCAACATAATTCAATAATTGCATGGTCAAGCAGAATAAACTACAATTAACAGCAACAACAGTGTAATAGTTGCGTAGAAAAGTTGTACTGCAAAAAACTAAAAGAATGCAAAATCTATAAATGTGTGCTACCAAGTAAATGCTGAACAGACATCATGAAATAGTGTACGAAATACAAACTATTAAACTTACCTGTTGATCTAATGCAGCCAAAACCTTAAGCTTAGAGTAGTGGAATGGTGCTGTTCGATGTTGATACGCTACAAGTAGCTAAGATGACTCAAATTCTTGCCTTTAGGAGTAAGAGGCCTCAGCTCAGTTTCAACAAAACTTCCAATAATCTCAACGGATGCGCTCAATTAGGAGCCACAACAAAGCACACCCATGTCATTTTAGTAAACTCTAAAAAATGAACGGAAATAAAACTGTTAGAGAGTAAACAGAGAAACATATAGTGATGGGGGAAAAACCTGTCAGAAAAGGTTATATACACTCATAGTCATAACACGAAGAAAAAGATAATGAATAACAAGCTATTCAAGATGACACAAGAAACCAAACAAATTTCTTTGACTAAAAAATATAATTAAATACTATATTACTTGGCAAAAAATATTTGTTTTGAACAACGTATTATTGGGAAGAATTGCCAGTGTCTTAAATTTTGAGATTAAAGTTTCTGCCTTATAGCGGAAATAGAGAGGCAATCAATAGTGTACAAAACATGTTTTCAGTCATTGGCTGTTGACTAAATTGACAAAGGTAAAGAAAGCTTCCATATCATTATTTATTTTGTTCTCAAGTGTGTGGTTACAGTTTCATGAGTCAGAAATATAATTATTTGAGATATGAAATCAAATGTAGTCAAAAGAGTGTCATACAATTTAAAATGTAGTAATAGAGCTTTGACAATAATTTCTTCTGCTAAGTAAAACAGGTACCATTATGTGCTACTTATCTTTTAGAGATGAACATCAAGGATGTTGAAAACAAAATAGTTGTAAATTACAGCAAATACCTTTCTACTTACCTAACCAGAGAAAATAAGTTTTCAACCTTGCATGCACTCAGCTGGTTTTCAATTGTTTGGATCAGTGACATCTTTATAACTGATAGCAGCATTATGTGATAGCTTTAGGAATTGTTACCTTAAATCTAAATTATATAGAACAAGAAGTGCAAAAATATGGCATTAGTACTCATTGCACAATACACACTTGCTAGAGTAGCTAATCTAGCATCACATTAATTTAAGAAAGACAAAATTTTTTTTACTGTTCACAAATGATGAATATTAAAATTTGAATAATTAGACAAATTAACAATGATATTGATGTTAGTTCAAACATTACTAATGGTAAACACCAAAATACTAATAGGAATAGTCATGTTAACATTAATTAGAAAAGTAAAGATAATTTGAAAATGAGACAGTTTATAGGTCTAACTCTTACAGTTGACAAGCAATTACAGGGCAGTCATATTGATGTAGGCTACCCTCAAAATGTAGCACTTTAAAAATATTAAAAAGACAGCACATATAAGAACATAATCTTAAAAATAGGCATATGTGACGCCTATATTTTGATTAACAAAGAAATCTTCTTTACTTTATTAATCTAGCTCATATAATGGTATTCTGTCTTAGTATGTTATTTTAATACTTGAAATCTAATCAGCTACAGAAAAGTACTTCAATTCAAAGGCCTTCATAATTATTCTTTAGTTTGCTATTTAAATAGACAGTAAGGTTGATGAATAAAATAAAAGTTAGTAAAGTAAAAACTAAATAAATTGAGAATAATATCTCCACTCTAAGGTTATAATCCTTATAAATTAACATTTTAATACTCCTGTTATCCTTAGGTATAGTTGTTAGCAATTTAACTATGAGCTCGAAGCCAAATGTCAGTATCAGCATCCCCATTACATTGACTAAGACTGACTTTATAACCCTCAAGCTGTGGCACTCAATTTCTATAAGTAGTAACTAATAACAAATATAAAATTATTTATTTGCTACTGATAGTGATAATAATTAAAAATAATAATATGATCCATTAAAATAGAACTAATAAAGCCAACGACGTTAATGGTATGTCTAACTAAACATGGCATGTCTCGTCTGGCGGTGGGTATGTGGAGGACCAGGCAACCTACGGCCGTCAACCCGTTACTGGCACAACTAGAAGAAGATACTCAAGAGAAGACAACAAAGTTGTCATGGAATGCTACTTCAAAAGTACACCCAAATTGAGAGGTTATAGAAAAACAATGTATGAGCTCTGTAGACCCGGATCAAAGAATTATTTAAAAAGAATGTGCAAACGCTGGAAAACAGAGGAGAGTTTAACATCAGCGAATAGAGACTAGCGGATTAAGCAAGAACTATGAAGAAACACAAGCATTTTATGGAAGAAGAACTCCATAAGATTGAAGAAGGAACCTTGCAAGAACTAGGCACATCAATTGGTGAAGAAGATAATGAAGAGCTAAATTTGCAAATAGAGGATGTTATAGTACAACATGAGATAGCATATAAATCAGCCATGAGAATTTTAAGAGTACCTAGTTCAGAGGTAGAAAAAGTGTTAGTAGAAAAATTATAAATGAGCATAACAAACTATCTAATGATCGACCAACACTAAGAGCCCTTAGGCACATTGAGAGGGTCAAATTACTACAGGCAGTAAAACAGATTAATGATGTGCTAAACTGTGTTGAGATTATTAATACCATTGAGCTTAATAACACCACCATGGCTTGTGCGAAAAATGGTAACAGAACAAGTGTGTAACAAAAAGGAAAAAGAAAAACTGACAATGTACAAGTATGGAAAATACGACTGCAGAAGAAATAAAAAGAAATTAGATCAGACTTAAGTAAAATAGCAGAGTGAAAAAGTAGAGCTTACAATGATTCATTGAGAAGAATGGTTGAAGAAAAATATAGGATAAAGAACAAAGAGTGTGGTGTAGTGATTGAAAAACTGAAGCAAAACCTGAGAGCTGTAAGCCAGAAGATAAACAGATATACAGAATGAGTTGATCAATATAATCAGAACACAATGTTTACAATGATAAGCGCTTTTATCAAGAATTACGAGGAAATGAATGTACATCTAAAGAGGCACCTGACAAGGAAATCAAAAGCATTCTGATAAAATATATGGGGTCAGCCAACTAAAAATAATACCAATGCAGAATGACTAAATAAAGTTAGCAACAAATTGGAGCATATGTAAAGACAAGGAAATTAGATCTTAGAAACGATGCAAACAACTGGAATAGCAATTAATGTCATAAGGTTGATAAGAAAAAGCATGAAACCTGGAAAACACAACTGAAATACCTGGAAGAAAAGATAGGAAAAATAAAGATCAAACTAAGAATTTTCCAAGGAGACTCTTTATCTCTATCCCTTTTCTCCAACTACCGATTCGCATGACAGAAGCGGCTCAATGATGCAAATTTCGACGAGACAGAAAACAAACCATCTCCTATATGTGGATGACCTGAAGGTAAATAGGAAATCAAAGTCAGAACTGGAAGCTTTGGTAAACACTGCCGGGATCTTCACAAGGAATATAGAAATGAAATTTGGATTAAAAAATGTGCCACACTGGTTATGAGAAAGGGAAAGAAAATCAAGGACACAGGAATCAGTTTGCCTGATGAACAGGTAATCAAAGATCTGGGTGAGAAGCCGTATAAATATCTAGGAGTTCTTGAGATTGATAGAATACAAATATATGAAATGAAAAATAAGATCAAGGAGTACTACAAACAAATAAGAAAAGTTCTGGATTCAAAACTGAATGGTGAGAACACAATCAAAGCAATAAACACATGGGCAGTAACAGCAGTGCATTACACAGCTAGAATACTTGACTGAACTGTTTCATGAGCTAAAAAATATGGACTGAAAGACAAGGAAGCTAATGACAACAAACCGTGCACCCTATCCGAGAGCAGATGTAGGCAGGCTGTATTTTAGCAGAAGGGAAGGCGGTAGAAGAATGTTGTCAACTGAAAAATGCATAAAGATTGAAAACTGCAGCATGTCAGACTACATAAATAAAACATAGACTGATAAAAACACCACACTGAATACCTTCCTAAAAGACAAAACGGCGGTAGAACTAAATAATGATAAAGTGATAGAAAGAACTGATGAGTGTAAAGAAAAGCTTCATGTGGTCAATACATCATCAAAATGGTGGAAGACATGAAAGCATTTTCCTGGAACTGGTTGAAGTATGGTTGGCTGAAAAAGGAAACAGAAGGACTGCTGACAGCTGCGCAAGATCAACTATTCACTACTAGAAATTATAAAGTGGCTATGGTGAGAGAACAGGGTAGCAAGAAGTGTGGAATGTGTAACGCAAGAGACAAAACTTCGATGCACGTATTGAGTGAGTTTGAGAAGGTAGCAGAAGGAGAATATATGAAAAAACACAACCTTTTGGCATTGATAATTTCAATAGTAGTTGTGTGAACTTCGTGGGTTTCAGAAAAGTAAGAATTGGTACGGCCATCAAGCAGAATCAGTACTGGAAAAGGATAATGTAAAAACCTTGTAAGATTTTAACATACACACTGACGTAGTCATCAAAGTTAGGAGACCCGATATATTAGTAGTTGACAAGCATAATGCTGAAACAACGATAATTGATATCACAGTCCCTGTTAACTACAGAGTAAAAGAAAAAGATTCGAAAAGTTAGGAAAATATCAGAATTTAGCACTAGAATAAACCCGCCTTTGAAAAACATCAAAAAAGTCATCCCGTTGTAACTGGAGCCTTTGGAGTTTTATACAAGATTGTAGACTGGCTGACACTACTTGGAGTAGCTGAAAACAAATGCTCATTAATTCAGCAGACACCCTTACTAGGATCAGGATAAGCTCACATCCTGAGGAAAGTTCTATCCATTTCAGCCTAGTATAACTAGGCCAATGGTAAAAGGTTACACCAGCTAAAAAACTACGGTCAATCAACAATAATAATAATATACAACTATATTAGTACAGTTGGTTCTATTATTAGATTAGCATATCGATTATGACTTTTCGATTGCCACCCTGATACTATGAGTAAAATGTACAAGCATACGTGAAAGTATAGATATGATCATAAGTATAAAAATAGGTATAAGTATAAATATAAATATAGGTACAAGTATAAAACGAATGATTATATTATTAATAATATTAGTTAGTGATACCTATAACCGTAATGGTTTTTAGACTTACAGTTATCATTAACATTAGCTGAGTAATATGATTAGTTAAAATAATGGTATTCATTATTATATCATAGTTATAAGTTATAACTCTAGTCTCTAAAGAGCAACAGCAAGTGTAATTGGGATATTCATATTAAATTTCATATTCACATAATGCAATGTTTATGTTATGAACTAATTTATTCCTTCAACATTTAACTACAAATATGATTAACACTAACTTTGACCAGCAGTATTACTAAAAGAAGCGTATTACACATATAAGATAATAAAATTCTAGTAGTGGGACTAATAGTATTACTAGGTCCGGTATTATTCTTGTTATCTTATTCATCATTCATGAGTTATCAAATTTAAAATTACTACTTATTAGCATCAGCATATAAAAAGTAAGATCATTAGGAATAATTATCATGAGGTATGATCTATGATTTGCATTATCCATATATAGTTTAATACCAATATGATATATTATTATTGCTGATAGTCTATGTTATAGTTAAATTTATACTTATCTTTACAGTTACCTATAGTAGCACTTATTAGTTATTTGTGGTAGCCAAACTAATGTTTAATATTAATAAATTAAACTGAGTATCATAAAAGTGTTACTAAGAATTTTAATTATAATCGTAATGGTGATCATATTACTTTATTATAATTATTATATTTTATCACTAATGCTAAACTGAGTTAATGTATATACTTTGAGTTTTACTATTACTCATTATATTTACACTTATAGTAAAACTAAATATGTAAAAGTTATACTTATACTATTATTATTCGTATTTCATTAGACTTACATCTAAGATCGCAGTCCTATTACTACTACCACTGATACTAGTACTACAACTAGTACTAGTACTGCTACTAGTACTACTACTACTACTACTAATAGTACTGTTACTACTACTACTACTAGTACTACTACTAGGTCTACTACTGTACTAGTACAACTACAAACTTTGAAAATAACTGCAAGAAAGGTATGACTTACTCTTTTTCTTAGTCTTACTGTGACTCTCAGTCGTAATGTAAAATAAAATTGTGAACTGTAAAGTTAAACCCAAGGCTGAAATTTATTTAATTAAATTTAGACAATCTGAATCATTGGCTCAATCCTTGAGTTTGACTATTACTATTATTAATATTATTAGTGTTACGATTGTGATTATCATTGGCATTATGATTAATATTATGCCATTATCATTATGATTGTAATTGTGGTAATTCTAACATTAATTATAATCATAAATTAAAAGGTAATGATTAATGATAATTATTTTCATTTTGTATTCATAATGATAATCATAATGATGTAAATTTTGATGTAAAACCAAAATACTAAAACTAAAAGTAAAAGTTATAAAATTAAATGATGAAATATTATAATGATAATTATAATTATTATATTTATTATATTATTATTGAATATATTATTTCATTAGAAAATAGGTTGCAGCTTAGCATGATTAAAATTCAGTAAAAATTAGTTTACCAACAGCAAACATGCATGCGTCTTGTCAACATTCAATTCGTAGTGCCATAGCGAAGCCAGATTACTGGTAGTACGACTACTAGAACTACTACTACTACTAGTGATGGATTACAGATTCTTGGCGATTTTAGCTGTGAGTGACCTTCACCTCACATTCTCGTCATGCGCGCGGCATTAGACTAAGTAGAGGGTATAAAGCACTGAGCTGGAAAAGAAATAATATATTTTAATTATAGGTAATACTAATAGTAATATAATTTATGGTAATATATAGGTAATATTATTGAGTTCATTGGTATGGAGTATAGACCTATCACTGATAGTATCAGTATCAACTACCACTTACGTACTACTTCAACTTATAACTTACCTTCAACTCAAACTGCTTGGAATCATTTGTCTTTGATAATATTCATATTGGCATTGTCATTGTGATTGAAATAACTATTAATATTTTTAGTTCAACATCAATGCCGAACATATTGTAATAATAAGGTTGATATACTTTGCTAATACTAATACTAATAGTAATATTAATAGTTATAGTAATTCAGTATCACTCTCACTCTGGTGGAGTGAGACTCAGACTTAGAGTTAGAGACAGGGTGAGTCCGAGTAAGTCTGAGTGTTGGTAATAGTAATACTAATAGTCATATAAATTTAAATTATATTTACTTATTTCTAGCAATCACAAAGTGACAATGGCAATAGTTATAGTAACTTTCACTTACTCTTAAATCATTGAACCTGAACTAAAAGTAAAATTAAGCATTATGATTATGATTATCATTATGATTATACCTATGATTTTATTATGTTTAAATTAAAAATTAATATCATGATAATATCATAGTGATGAACATAATGATAAATGATAATATAAAAGTAAATCGATAAAATATACATTGATTTTGAATCATGGTGATACTTATACTCGTACCGGTACTGATAGTGATAGTAATACTAATAGTAATAGTAATAGTCATATAAATTTAAATAATATTTACTCATTACTGGCAATCACAACGGCAATAGTAACTTAAACTTAAACTGTAACAGTAATGGTATGGGTATGTTTGAAATTGTCACCATCAGTATTGCTATGAGTCAAAATATAATGCTATCATACCAATAATTTAAAATAGTATTACAAAGCTTCATTTGTAACTTTTACTTGTACCAATTTGGAATTTTGAGTTATACATATTCTTAGTTAAAGTTTTCAAGTTTGTTGTCAAAATGAACTTGAAATTAAACACTCAGTGGTAAAAATTAAACTAAGACTGACTGTAAGTGACTAAAATTAAAAATAAGTAATTTTAAATATCGATTGAGTATTTTTCTTACTCTTTGTCTTAAAATTGATTTTTTTTTTCTATTTCCATTACTATTGCTATTAGTATAGTTGACTTAAATTTAATAATAGATATAATTATATCTTTATAAATGTGATCTTTGATTTTATGAATAGTAATTCGAAAACTCTTTGTTATTATTTATTTTTGATCATTGTAGTTATTATCATTATATTTGTATAATAATTATGATTATCAACTTCAATATCGATATTTGTATCATGATATGGATATCTGCCTCCATCCCATGTTCCATCCCATGTTCTATTTTGCAGTGCCTTTTTACATTCCTGTCTAGGTTCACATTGCGGTGGTCATACTGATAGCACTTGGGGATAGTGAGGAGCATAATGATTATCACTAATATTAAGATTATCGTTATTAGGATTTAGAATAATTTAATAAACAAGCAACTTAAAGCAAATGTTTTTACTAATACAAATATTAATTAATAATATAAATATAATACTATGAATATTATAATTATTATACTTTACAATTCAAAGTAAGATAATCATAATACGAACTGGTAAAACTAAATATAAAGTAAACGTAATAATACTAATAGTAGTTATTCATTCTTCTTTGGTTTCACATACTAATAATTGAAAACCTCTGTCCTAATATTATTTCTATTATTATTGCTCAAAGTTTGATCCCCACTTAATTTTATAGTTCATTCACCAGCTACATAATTTTATTAAAATACATGTGGTATTAGTTATAGTAATAGTGAAACTTGAAGTTGAATAGCACGCTTATTACTCACTGCTTTTTGCTTACATTATTAGGGTTACTCTTTAGTCTTAGAGATACCCTAACATAAACTTGAAAGCTGGAGGTAGTACTAGTCTGGTGCTGTGTTAATCCTACACTGTTGACTTATCAACACTGTGACTATAATTATGACTCCTAAGTCAAAGTCATTTTCATATAGTAGTAATCACTATGACAGACTGAAAGTCAGGATGATTAAATATAATGATAAAGTGTGTAAGAATAAATCATAATTCTTCAATTATAAAGATAAATGGATAAAAATTGCAATCATAGTTTAATGTGCCTATTTTAAGCTGTCAATTTAATTACTATAATATAAGTGCCCAAAGTACAACTTTTGATTTTCATAATTATGTTTTAATTTAATACAGATACCATAGTATCATATAAGGTAGAATCAGTTGTATCTTATTTAATAATAAAGTAACTTTTTGCAGCTTTCACAGTTATTAATTATTCACTTGTTAGTCTTTGAACTAGGACAATGTTAGAAACTTGAAGTAGAATGAAGTTTGATTTCAGTTACCGCAATGGTATCTGCAGTCACGATAGGGATATGCATATAACTATGTTTATATTTGTGAAAAATATATAGTCAAAACTAGATAAGGTAATAGTAATTATAGTTAGTTTCACTTTTAATATATTCCTATAAACTGGAAAATAGACAGAAGCATTTAATCATGAAAGTAAACCTAATGGAAGTAAATCAATTCACTAAGTATAGTAAAATATTTACTATTCAGTGAGTTTATTTACTTTAGTTAATTGTACTTGATTATTTCTGTTGGTTTTTCAGTTGGTTTTTCTGCCTTTTGCTATAGCATATCAAACTACCACAAAGTCATGCTTCACTATTACAATGTTAAACATAGTGTTACTGTGTAATGTTATCGTAATGTGATAGTAATATTTGGATCATTGTAAGTGTTTCTGTTGTTGTACTGATTGAAAAATATTTTTTAGCTTGCATGGATATTTAATACCATCAAGGTGTCATTTGAACTGGGACTGGAATAAAGATGGCAAATCGAGAAGCTAGCTACAATTCTTCTGCAGAAAGAAACTTGGTAAGCAAAAATAAGCTGCAGCATAAAGCAGTAAGCGAAATGGCGATGAATTTTGCTTGATTTTGATTGACCTTAAAATGTCTGGTCACCTTTTACCGCCGTGGTCCTGCGCGGTTGGCGGGTGACCTTAAAATGTCTGATGCACGTAAAATAAATTTCGTGACAGTCAAAAGTATGCTGATCTTTTTTGTATTTCAATGCATCGGTGTCTTAGCTTAAGAGCTGAACCCAACAATTTTGATTTAAAGCTGTTTTTTACGAGAAAGTGATTTTACTGTCTTTCTGATTATTCTTGGTTTTTCAGCTTGATGAATTGAATAAATGGAATTGATTTCGGGTATTATGTAATGGATGAAAGAAATTTTTCTTAAATTTGTACTGAGCAATTTTTGCTATGGCTATGATGTTTAGTGATAAAATTGCACCCTTAATAACCCTGAAAACTTTCATTACTAGCATTTGTTTATGTTCATTTTTAGGAAATTAAAACGAAGACACAACTCACCGATGCTATCTCACTGTGCCTGCATGCAGCTTATCTAAAAAGGTACTCCTATTAGCTGGCTCTTGCCCAATACCTGGTTGTCTCTGTAACTATTTTTTGCTCGCAGATGAGTTTTTTGAACTTGACATTTTATTGATTTTGAAAGTTATAGTGAGCTTTGAACTTGCTAGCATCGTTTTTAAAGACTTGCTGCAGTTTTTATCAACATTTTTTAAGTCAATGGTGTTAGTTTGGAAGCTCTCTCACTCCTCTCTCTGTCTCTTTCTCCCACTCCTTCCACTCAACCTCTCTCTCTTTCTCTCCCTCTCTCCCACCCTCCCTCTCTCCCACCTTCTCCCTCTCTCTCCCACTCTCTGTCTTTCCCACCTTCTCTCTCTCCTAACCTTACTCTCCTCCCTTTTCCACTATCTCTCTGACTCTCTCCCTTTCTCTCTTCTACCCCATCTCTCTTCCATCCTCTCTCCTAACCTTTCTCTCCCACCCCCCCTCTCCCACTCTCTTTCTCTCTCTAGTTTGCATGGCTTTACCCAATTTTGGTTTATTTTGTTTCAGAGTATCCAAAAGGAAAGCTAAAATTTATTTAATATATATTATACTAACTTGAGCTTTACATATAACATCAAATAAATGCTGTGTTTTGTTAAAACAATGTTTGCAACTTTGTAGTATATTCAAATTCATAATTTATTTGTAGAGTCACACAACAAGACACTACTCTGACACACTCACAAGTTGCCACTGATCCAGCAGTATAGATGATTGTTTTCTCCACTGGCTATGCTGTCACGCTTTACTGATGTGGTGTTTGAAACAATCCAATTGTTTGCCTACGCAGACTAGGGTGAGAAAAAAAGTGAGAAATGAAAGCTGTTTTTAACACCAACTACACTTAGTTTTTATTGAATGAAAAACAAAGTGAAATCATTAGTTATCAGTTAAATGACTAAATCACTGTTTATAAAGATGAAACACAAATAATCTTATAATATGCTAATGAAATTTGGCTTTCAAATAGCTTTTTTCTGTATATTTGTTGAGGAAGTTTATCTTCAACAAAACTTCGTAGCTGTTGAATATGTGGAGAGTATTTTATGTTGCATAAATTTATAGAGTAAAAGGTTCTTATCAAACTTTTACAACTTAGCTCATCTACGGTTTAAAAGTGTGAGTCACCCTTCACACTAGAGTTTTATAAAGTTTTAATGAATGTGCAGTATTTCATAAAATATTGTGTGTCTCGTAAATTTAGCTATTTATACCTTTTCAGTGAGATTGGAGTAAACACACCTCAAAATTCACATCTGGTATCACATTGATCTATCGCAAGTCAAAGTACACCTACTAACTCGTCCTTCCTTAATACCTGCTTGCTTTTGCACTTCTACTCATTTCATATACGTAACATTTCTCTTGCAGATGAATTACATCTTTTAAGTTGTAAAAGCCTTAAATAGCATGAAATTAATGAGGTTTAAACCGTGGCCACACTAACTATTGATGCGTTTATTGATGGGTTAAATTACACGAAAATATTGTCTCTTTCTTTTTAGTTTCACCTAAAGTATTACATACTATTGATGGAGGCTTTGCTGAAGTTATTGGGTGATGATTTGTCAATACTTTTCCAGAGAAGATGATGTCACGGTGGCTGGCGTCATTATGCAGTTTCCAAATTTCTTTCGGGCTTGCTCTAGTGAAAATGTTGGAAAACAATCAACAAAAAGGTTTGTACCATAAACGAAGTTATTGTGTGCATGTTGCCAAAGCATAAAGTGTGCCGGACATTTTTAAGTTTCTGTTGAGTTGCGTTGATGCTTTTCCTGCATGAAAAAAGTTCCAGTTTCAGTTAATATCACTTGCCGAGTACCCACCTATGTTTTAAATCATATTGATGCATAAGTTCTTTTTGTAATATTTAAAGTATAACTTGCCAAATTGCTATTCAATGCCCATTGAAGTTTCCAACTGTAATTAATTAGTTGATTTGGCAGCATAGTATCGATGATTGATGAAGGCAGCCGATATAATTATAAGCATAAATATCTATATCTACATGAAGATGTCATTCCCAATGATTGTTATTCTGAAATCAGCTGATTAAGTTATCACAAACTAAACATTTTGACCAGCGGCTTTTACAATGCAACTCGGTGAAATTTTAGACCTAGATGAATTGAATTTCTTACTGAAAATCGTGAAGGTATTAAAGTTTAAAGGGTCATCTCTCTGCGAATTCTAATAGCATGGTGCCAATTAGACTTGAAAAAATTTCAAGGCACTATAAAGCACTAAGCCCATTCTTACAAGTAGTTTCAAAATGCACTGGAATTTCAGTTTACTTGTCATTGTATAGAATCCTGATCTACACTATATAGCATTCACTATTGCCTGCTTCTTCTAAGCATCTATAATGTATTAACTACAGTTTGCTTTGAATTTCTACTTGGTATTTTTTCCTTATCGTTCTGTTGTTTGCCAGTAGTCTTAATTTAATGGATTTTCCCTTTTCAAAAGTGGTTGTGACAATCAAACACATCATGCAGCCTGCAACTACACAATCAGTCAGTAATTTCTTCCATTAAAGTAGCTCTTCTGGTTACTCTTGTTCACCTAAAAGCCTGAGCCTCATTCAAATTGCAAGTTTTTAGAGTTGGTAATTTTTCATGCAGTCTTTCATTTTTTTTTTTTAGGCACAAAATTAGTATTCACTAGACCTAATCTTTCATCTGCATGTATGCCTATTGTTTGTTCATTAAAGAAAAACCTCTGCTGAATATTGAACTAATAATGAAAACGAATTCCCTAAACTAAAAGTAGCAGTGTGATTTTGGTATTACAATCAGTTGTTAGCATAGAGTCAAGTTATTGACAGGAATTTTCATATTGAAATAAATGAATTTCATTGTAAGTCAGCAAGATTTAGTCTAAGTAAACATAGCATTACATCATGTTCTTATTTAACATTGGTAGAAGGCAACATTTATTTTAAGGACTGTTGTAAACTTAAATGTAATTTTAGGTACTTTCCATGTTTGTTATTGTAGATGGTCTTGTTCTTTGGAATGGATGTGACAACTCCTTGTGTCAAACTTAACTGATTGACTACTGAATCCCAATCATGTTTTGCCAAAAAATGTGAAAATGGAGTGCATGTCTACTTTATTTGAGAAAATATTAAAAATACTTTTGAAACTTCATCTAGCCAAACAATACAACAGTTTCATTTTATTAAAAAACATCATTTGCCCAAAATGTATTATGTAATCGAACAATTTCTAGAAAAAAAGTGCTTTCCTCCAGTTTTGCTAATGAATTACATATTTCATTACATGCTTGTCTTTATAATTTTATTAATTGTTTTTTCTGGTGAGTCAATTAAAGTCAATTCAACCTAGAAAAGTCTGAATTTCAGACTTAATTTCAAGCTAGAATATTCACATTTTTAGGTCTGCGTTTGCAAACATTGTTGTGTTACTTTACTTTTTATATTTTTTGAAATAAATATTTTTTTAGCTTGTGCCTATTCATGATTAGAATAGTATAATAATATTTAAATTTTCTTCAATTTTAATAGATGAAAATTTTGATCAGTTGGAGTATTCAGTTTAGCTGAATTTTACTTGCTTCTGCGAAAACAATCTTTTGGAGTTGTCTGCCCTCTCTTTAGGTAATTTTTTGACCTATGGTCAACGCAATAATTATAACTTTTTAAAGATGCTTGTGAACCTAACAATATAGCACAACTATCAAACCACATTATTTATTCAATATCTGCATAAAATTTAGCCAATAATCTGCCACCCAATGAGCTTGAAAAGATATTAGAATTCTAGCTCAGTGCTGCCATCAATGTAGATATTTATATTGATATAAAGCCAAAACTCATTATTTATAATGATATAAAGCCAAAACTCATTATTGCATGAAATTATCTAACCATTCCTGACGAAGAATCGAGATAATAACTCCAAAGTTGGTCAGTTGAAACCACAGCAATAATACTTTAATCCTTATAATTATCAGGTTTAATTTTATACCAAGCCCCAATAAGTACATATCACTATGACAACACAGCCTAAGCACCTCCAATGCAAGAAATTTAGTATTGTGGTGCTACAAATCCTCCAGTTACAAATGAGTAGAGCTTTCATGATTATTGGTCTACCATAATGTTTATTTAGCTGTAGGGACTAGCATAAATGCTATTATATGTGGGAGGTATTTGAAAAGCTTCCAACTCCATCTTCAACTACGGGCTATTATAATTATGCCGATAAACGAGATACTACACTCAGACTGCCCTGTTATAGTACTATGATTGGCTACTGCAAAATTTTTGCCGATAGACAACATTTATTTATGATGTAATGTATCTCGTATTGGCACATAAGTGTTATGTCTGAAGACGAGATACTGTGAAATTATGCCCTGATTATATTATATAGTTTATACTCTCTATTATATTATATAGTTTATATTCTCTATTATAATATATAGTTTATATTCTCTATTATATTATATAGTATATATTCTCTATTATATTATATAGTTTATATTCTCTATTATATTATATAGTTTATATTCTCTATTATATTATATAGTTTATACTCTCTATTATATTATATAGTTTATACTCTCTATTATATCATATAGTTTATATTCTCTATTATATTATATAGTTTATACTCTCTATTATATTATATAGTTTATACTCTCTATTATATTATATAGTTTATACTCTCTATTATATTATATAGTTTATACTCTCTATTATATTATATAGTTTATATTCTCTATTATATTATATAGTTTATATTCTCTATTATATTATATAGTTTATATTCTCTATTATATTATATAGTTTATATTCTCTATTATACTATATAGTTTATATTCTCTATTATATTATATAGTTTATATTCTCTATTATATTATATAGTTTATATTCTCTATTATATTATATAGTTTATATTCTCTATTATATTATATAGTTTATATTCTCTATTATATTATATAGTTTATATTCTCTATTATATTATATAGTTTATATTCTCTATTATATAGTTTATATTCTCTATTATATTATATAGTTTATACTCTCTATTATATTATATAACATTTACAGTAATACAGTAGAACTATCTTATAGCAGTGCTGACTATAGTAACATTTACAGTAATACAGTAGAACTATCTTATAGCAGTGCTGACTAGTAACATTTACAGTAATACAGTAGAACTATCTTATAGCAGTGCTGACTAACAACATTTACAGTAATACAGTAGAACTATCTTATAGCAGTGCTGACTATAGTAACATTTACAGTAATACAGTAGAACTATCTTATAGCAGTGCTGACTAGTAACATTTACAGTAATACAGTAGAACTATCTTATAGCAGTGCTGACTAGTAACATTTACAGTAATACAGTAGAACTATCTTATAGCAGTGCTGACTATAGTAACATTTACAGTAATACAGTAGAACTATCTTATAGCAGTGCTGACTAATAACATTTACAGTAATACAGTAGAACTATCTTATAGCAGTGCTGACTAATAACATTTACAGTGATACAGTAGAACTATCTTATAGCAGTGCTGACTAATAACATTTACAGTAATACAGTAGGACTATCTTATAGCAGTGCTGACTATAGTAACATATACAGTAATACAGTAGAACTATCTTATAGCAGTGCTGACTATAGTAACATTTACAGTAATACAGTAGAACTATCTTATAGCAGTGCTGACTATAGTAACATTTACAGTAATACAGTAGAACTATCTTATAGCAGTGCTGACTAGTAACATTTACAGTAATACAGTAGAACTATCTTATAGCAGTGCTGACTAGTAACATTTACAGTAATACAGTAGAACTATCTTATAGCAGTGCTGACTAGTAACATTTACAGTAATACAGTAGAACTATTTTATGGCAGTGCTGACTAGTAACATTTACAGTAATACAGTAGAACTATCTTATAGCAGTGCTGACTAGTAACATTTACAGTAATACAGTAGAACTATCTTATAGCAGTGCTGACTAATAACATTTACAGTAATACAGCAGAACTATCTTATAGCAGTGCTGACTAGTAACATTTACAGTAATACAGTAGAACTATCTTATAGCAGTGCTGACTAATAACATTTACAGTAATACAGTAGAACTATCTTATAGCAGTGCTGACTAATAACATTTACAGTAATACAGTAGAACTATCTTATAGCAGTGCTGACTAATAACATTTACAGTAATACAGCAGAACTATCTTATAGCAGTGCTGACTAATAACATTTACAGTAATACAGTAGAACTATCTTATAGCAGTGCTGACTAATAACATTTACAGTAATACAGTAGAACTATCTTATAGCAGTGCTGACTATAGTAACATATACAGTGATACAGTAGAACTATCTTATGGCAGTGCTGACTAGTAACATTTACAGTAATACAGTAGAACTATCTTATAGCAGTGCTGACTAGTAACATTTGCAGTAATACAGTAGAACTATCTTATGGCAGTGCTGACTAGTAACATTTACAGTAATACAGTAGAACTATCTTATAGCAGTGCTGACTAATAACATTTACAGTAATACAGTAGAACTATCTTATAGCAATGCTGACTATAGTAACATTTACAGTAATACAGTAGGACTATTTTATAGCAGTGCTGACTAGTAACATTTACAGTAATACAGTAGAACTATCTTATAGCAGTGCTGACTAGTAACATTTACAGTGATACAGTAGAACTATGTTATAGCAGTGCTGACTATAGTAACATTTACAGTAATACAGTAGAACTATCTTATAGCAGTGCTGACTATAGTAACATTTACAGTAATACAGTAGAACTATCTTATAGCAGTGCTGACTATAGTAACATTTACAGTAATACAGTAGAACTATCTTATAGCAGTGCTGACTATAGTAACATTTACAGTAATACAGTAGAACTATCTTATAGCAGTGCTGACTATAGTAACATTTACAGTAATACAGTAGAACTATCTTATAGCAGTGCTGACTAGTAACATTTACAGTAATACAGTAGAACTATTTTATAGCAGTGCTGACTAGTAACATTTACAGTAATACAGTAGAACTATCTTATAGCAGTGCTGACTAGTAACATTTACAGTAATACAGTAGAACTATCTTATGGCAGTGCTGACTAGTAACATTTACAGTAATACAGTAGAACTATCTTATAGCAGTGCTGACTATAGTAACATTTACAGTAATACAGTAGGACTATCTTATAGCAGTGCTGACTAGTAACATTTACAGTAATATAGTAGAACTATCTTATAGCAGTGCTGACTAATAACATATACAGTAATACAGTAGAACTATCTTATAGCAGTGCTGACTAGTAACATTTACAGTAATATAGTAGAACTATCTTATAGCAGTGCTGACTAATAACATATACAGTAATACAGTAGAACTATCTTATAGCAGTGCTGACTAATAACATTTACAGTGATACAGTAGAACTATCTTATAGCAGTGCTGACTAGTAACATTTACAGTAATACAGTAGAACTATCTTATAGCAGTGCTGACTAGTAACATTTACAGTAATACAGTAGAACTATCTTATAGCAGTGCTGACTAGTAACATTTACAGTAATACAGTAGAACTATCTTATAGCAGTGCTGACTAGTAACATTTACAGTAATACAGCAGAACTATCTTATAGCAGTGCTGACTAATAACATTTACAGTAATACAGTAGAACTATCTTATAGCAGTGCTGACTAATAACATTTACAGTAATACAGTAGAACTATCTTATAGCAGTGCTGACTAGTAACATTTACAGTAATACAGCAGAACTATCTTATAGCAGTGCTGACTAGTAACATTTACAGTAATACAGTAGAACTATTTTATGGCAGTGCTGACTAGTAACATTTACAGTAATACAGTAGAACTATCTTATAGCAGTGCTGACTAGTAACATTTACAGTAATACAGCAGAACTATCTTATAGCAGTGCTGACTAGTAACATTTACAGTAATACAGTAGAACTATCTTATAGCAGTGCTGACTAATAACATTTACAGTAATACAGCAGAACTATCTTATAGCAGTGCTCACTAATAACATTTACAGTAATACAGTAGAACTATTTTATGGCAGTGCTGACTAGTAACATATACAGTAATACAGCAGAACTATCTTATAGCAGTGCTGACTAGTAACATTTACAGTAATACAGTAGAACTATCTTATAGCAGTGCTCACTAATAACATTTACAGTAATACAGTAGAACTATCTTATAGCAGTGCTGACTAATAACATTTACAGTAATACTGTAGAACTATCTTATGGCAGTGCTGACTAGTAACATTTACAGTAATACAGTAGAACTATCTTATAGCAGTGCTGACTAATAACATTTACAGTAATACAGCAGAACTATCTTATAGCAGTGCTGACTAATAACATTTACAGTAATACAGTAGAACTATCTTATAGCAGTGCTGACTAATAACATTTACAGTAATACAGTAGAAC
The DNA here is from genome assembly GCA_964035545.1 of Bugula neritina. NCBI lineage: Eukaryota > Metazoa > Bryozoa > Gymnolaemata > Cheilostomatida > Bugulidae > Bugula > Bugula neritina. The sequence goes on from OZ037769.1 coordinate 17,678,593, forward strand.
TATCTTATAGCAGTGCTGACTAATAACATTTACAGTGATACAGTAGAACTATCTTATAGCAGTGCTGACTAGTAACATTTACAGTGATACAGTAGAACTATCTTATAGCAGTGCTGACTAATAACATTTACAGTAATACAGTAGAACTATCTTATAGCAGTGCTGACTAGTAACATTTACAGTAATACAGTAGAACTATCTTATAGCAGTGCTGACTAATAACATTTACAGTAATACAGTAGAACTATCTTATGGCAGTGCTGACTAATAACATTTACAGTGATACAGTAGAACTATCTTATAGCAGTGCTGACTAGTAACATTTACAGTAATACAGTAGAACTATCTTATAGCAGTGCTGACTAGTAACATTTACAGTAATACAGTAGAACTATCTTATAGCAGTGCTGACTATAGTAACATTTACAGTAATACAGTAGAACTATCTTATAGCAGTGCTGACTATAGTAACATTTACAGTAATACAGTAGAACTATTTTATAGCAGTGCTGACTAGTAACATTTACAGTAATACAGTAGAACTATCTTATAGCAGTGCTGACTAGTAACATTTACAGTAATACAGTAGAACTATGTTATAGCAGTGCTGACTAGTAACATTTACAGTAATACAGTAGAACTATCTTATAGCAGTGCTGACTATAGTAACATTTACAGTAATACAGTAGAACTATCTTATAGCAGTGCTGACTAATAACATTTACAGTAATACAGTAGAACTATCTTATAGCAGTGCTGACTAGTAACATTTACAGTAATACAGTAGAACTATCTTATAGCAGTGCTCACTAATAACATTTACAGTAATACAGTAGAACTATCTTATAGCAGTGCTGACTAGTAACATTTACAGTAATACAGTAGAACTATCTTATAGCAGTGCTGACTAATAACATATACAGTAATACAGCAGAACTATCTTATAGCAGTGCTGACTATAGTAACATTTACAGTAATACAGTAGAACTATCTTATGGCAGTGCTGACTAATAACATTTACAGTAATACAGTAGAACTATCTTATGGCAGTGCTGACTAGTAACATTTACAGTAATACAGTAGAACTATCTTATAGCAGTGCTGACTAGTAACATTTACAGTAATACAGTAGAACTATCTTATAGCAGTGCTGACTAATAACATATACAGTGATACAGTAGAACTATCTTATGGCAGTGCTGACTAGTAACATTTACAGTAATACAGTAGAACTATCTTATAGCAGTGCTGACTAATAACATTTACAGTAATACAGTAGAACTATCTTATAGCAGTGCTGACTAGTAACATTTACAGTAATACAGTAGAACTATCTTATAGCAGTGCTGACTATAGTAACATTTACAGTAATACAGTAGAACTATCTTATAGCAGTGCTGACTAGTAACATTTACAGTAATACAGTAGAACTATCTTATAGCAGTGCTCACTAATAACATTTACAGTGATACAGTAGAACTATCTTATAGCAGTGCTGACTAATAACATTTACAGTAATACAGTAGGACTATCTTATAGCAGTGCTGACTATAGTAACATATACAGTAATACAGTAGAACTATCTTATAGCAGTGCTGACTATAGTAACATTTACAGTAATACAGTAGAACTATCTTATAGCAGTGCTGACTATAGTAACATATACAGTAATACAGTAGAACTATCTTATAGCAGTGCTGACTAGTAACATATATACTATATAATATTACAGTATAATATAGTATGATATACTATCATATGTTACAGTATAATATAGTATGATACGCTATAATATATTACAGTATAATATACTATGATATACTATAATATATTACAGCATAATATAGTATAAATTACAATATGTTTGCCAACAGGGGGAGTGCTGATTGCCGTGGTTACAATTGTCTTTGGCTTCGCTACTTACTACTTCATAAAGAATTATGGGAATGCAAAAGTTGCGGATGGGAGAGCATTTCAGCGAAATCAACAAAGGCTAGGTATATATTACTTTATTGTATTACTGTATTATATTACTATATTATACTACTATATTATGTTACTATATTATATTACTGTGTTGTGTTATATTGCTTTATTATATTACTATATTATACACAGTTAAGTGTATGTTACTGTATATACTATATATTACTACAATACATTGCTACGTTAGTTATATATAATTTATATAATATGATCCCATACAAGGTATAAATAATCAAATTGCAACATTATATAAGCTATATACTATACTATATATTATATTTTATGAAGTATATATAATACATCAGACTATTATAGTATTTTAGCTGTTATGTGATTAGTAAATTATAAAATAATGCTAGTATAATAATAAGGAACAATAGTTTGTTTATAATACATAAATTATAAGAAAAAATAATATACTCATAATATGTAAATTAGAACTACTTAATAATATATAATTCATATTATATGAGTTGAAAGTGAAAATATATTTATTGCATTTTGTGACAGAACCGCCCAGTGCAGATCCCTTTTAATTACTGCAAGAAATACTCGAATATTACACACAGATATTACACACAGGTATTACACACAGATATTACACACAGATATTACACACAGATATTACACACAGATATTACACACGGATGTTACACACAGATGTTACACACAGATATTACACGCAGATATTACACGCAGATATTACACGCAGATATTACACACAGATATTACACGCAGATATTACACGCAGATATTACACGCAGATATTACACGCAGATATTACACGCAGATATTACACACAGATATTACACACAGATATTACACACAGATATCACAGTTAGTTTAAGGTCATACTTTTCATTTTCTGGCTCTTTGCCAGGTGCTTTATGTTCTATATGAACAATGTTCCACTGATAGCTCGAACAGGTTGAATGTCACAGGAACAAAAAAAATATGAAAAGATAAAGAAACTTATGTTCTCCAATATGCTTTTTTATTTTTTGCAAAAGCCAATTCATGTTTAAGTTATAGCTCGTTGAAAAACATAGTCCCCCTTCCACATTCTTTTTAATTTATACGCTCCTGACTTGTTATTGTGTCTCAATATGCCTTGTATTTGAGTGCTTGTTAGTCTCGCTTCACTAACTTTGCCTATACTTCACAAGTGCCAGTGCTGCTGGCTCAAAAGCTAAATGTTATAAACTGTCAGCTAAAACCCAATCTTGTATTCCTAGGTTGGTTGGCCTAAATAAAACAATAGTCAAATCATGATTTCATGTTTTAAAAATTTACTCTATTCTAACCTGCTGCCTAGCTATAAGTTCTATTTTTGATGTATAATTACAAAATTTGTGATACATTTTTTTGGCAACCATGTGATTTATAAAATGCAGTAATGGTACTTATAATATTATATTATTATCATTATAATATATTATATAGTATTATGTGTGTTTTTATTATACTGCATAATATCTATTTTATTATTGTTTTTGTGCAAACAAGTGCAATTAACCTAGTTTTCAAAATGTACCTCTAAATTATCAGAATATCAGTTTAGATATTTTCATGCTTTGTAAGGTAAACCTAAAAAAAGAGGCTGTATTCCCAAAGTAAAGGGTGTTGAACTATGAACTATATTAGATTAGCCACTCTGCTACCAAGTGCATCAGTATAATATTATATGAATAGCTCTGATGCTTTGTCTCCGGTGGCTGGCTGCGATATGATAACTTGGCCAACTTCCAAGAGTTTAAAATTGGCGCAATTATTCAAGAGGTTACATACTGCACAGAGCTAGCAGTGATAGTAACCTTGCTATCGGCTGTACTTATTACAACTGCCAGCATATAAGCTGCATTGTAGAATGCCGTTGGGGTAGGCTAGTAAAACCAAATTCTGCTCTCTAATATACCTTAAACACAATGCAGCAACATAATTGTTCGTTTCAAATTACATTGCCACCCTTACATGAGCTGTGGGCTTCATAAAAATTCATATGATTAGAGATTTATGCTATAGGCTAGCTATGATGAAAAGAAAACACCATTGTCAAAGTTAACTTCAAGTATGTTGTTTTCCAGAAACTCAGTAATGTCCATTTATATCTCCCGCATACAAATACTTATGTAATAGCATACAGTTTAAGTTTTATTTTAGAGCACATCTGCAAACTCTACAATAAGAGCTTGCTTTACCAGTCTATTTCAGACCTGTTTTTGTAGCTAGTAATACGCAAGCTACTTATTTTTAAACTTTTGGGTTATTTGTTCAAAACCATTAGCTTTGCTAGTAACCCGAGACTATTGCAACAGTTGACTGCTATCAACATGAATTGACAGCCTAATAATTATAACCCATTTGCGCGCAAAATATTTATGTACTCATAGTTACTCATATAGTTGGCAATTTATTAACGATGACTGCGTGGTCCAGAGGTTAAAGGCGTCAGCGAGAAGCTGGTTGGTCATGGTTCAATCCTAGTATGCTGCATTATTTTTTGTCAATTTATGCAAATCCTACGCATGTATAATAAATATGGCTATAATTGTAAAGTTTTTTTTTAACTTTTGTTCAACAGTAAGACAACATACATGCATAATACTTAGCTACTGAACACTGGGCTAAACTTTAAATTGATCTTATAGAATACAATGTACTTAAAATAATCATATGTGAATTAGAGAAACTGGAAGTACAACTGCTGCACTATAGACAGACCTTTACTGACAAGACTGCAAAGTGAAGTGATTTAGCTGAAATTAACTCTGCCAAACAAACAAAGAATTATGTTGTGCTGAGGCATTGTCAATAGATTGTAACATAGTGAGATGATTCAGCTAAGTGCTAATGTAAAACAGGGAACATTATATTGGCAGAAATCCAATAGATTGCCAATTTGTGCGAGAGGGTACTATATGTTATTGTGATAGCGCAGAGCGGCAAACGTACTAGGAATGTTATAATTAGTCACAGGAGCGTAGCTAGAACCACCATATGAAGAATTTAGATAATTGCAGTGAAACTTGCAAAATGGTGTATGTTTTTACCAAATTGTGAAGAGCATAAACAGAATTTCAAAAAACAAAGAAAGTATATTAGAGAAAACATATCAAGGAATGTCAAGTTTAACTTTTAGACTTTATAAAATGAATCCCCTGTGCTACAGCAGTGGAACATGGAGGGTGTAAAATTTTACTTATTATGCAACAACTTTCTCAGAAAATTTTTTATTGAAAAATTAAAAAAGTATATGAAAGAGGAATGCAAGAGCTATCTTTTCATGTAAAATCTGTTAATGTGAGACAAAAAATGTTCGAGCTATCCCCTGGAAACCGTTTATATATAACATAAAGCAGTGCCTGAATGTGGAAAGTAATGACCTTAAACTAACTGTGATTACACACAGATATTACACGGATATTATACACATATATTACAAGGATATTACAAGGATATTACACACATATATTACCAGGACATTACAAAATATTACACACAGATGTTACAAGGATAAGACAAGACTACTACATTTATGATTGTGTATTTAAAGCAAGTAGTTGTGATTACTAGAAGCTCTTTCATTAGAATTCACGTATCAGTACTGTTATTGCTTCATCAGTCTTTAATACTACTTCTAATAAATTCCTGTGTTACAGCTTTAGTTTGTTATAGCAATGATATAATTATGTCAGTCATACAACTTCTTCCCTTTTTGAAAAGGGAGAAATTAATAGTCAACATTTAGGAAAGGGAGGGAAATAGTTTCTTTAAGTCACCTATTCAATTTCTTTATGTCTCTTTGCGATGTTAATTTGTGTTTCTCTTTTTGATAGTTAATTTAGCATAGTCTATCTTCTTTTCCTGTTTATTTTGCCCTAAACATGATTTAAAAAGCTGCTTAAATTAAGGGGACAAATTTTTAAAAATATTTGATTGCTACATCTATGTTTTCCCTTCATTAGATTCTGAAACTTGAAGCACTAAAATTAGTGTACATTTTCTTTGCTGCATACAGATCACTGATTTGGTAATGCCATTGGAACCTTCAGGGTGATGATGAGTCATGAAATATAACACATGACGCAGCAATAGTCACGTGATCAGTTACAGACGACTGAGCACGTGATCAGTTACAGGCGACTGAGCACGCCTGCTGCGCTGTCATTAGTAAGTTGCTCAACTGAAACTGTCATTGCACGAAGGTAATCCTTTATAATTTAGCATTTTATTTAATATTTTTTACTAACCTTTTACTGACTGTTAATTTGTATTTATTCATAGGCTTGGAATTCACATTGAATATTGTATTTAATTGATAGGTTACTACCCATTTCTAGTCAATTTGATTCTGCAGTCATTTGAGCAGATGCAACTGCAAGGCTTATAATAAATTTCAATTTAGCTTAGCTTCAAGTTGGCTTAATTTCAACATAACATAATTTACCCTGTTCTTCTCTGGTCTGTTGAACTAAACTACAAAATCAATACTATATGAATAATAGTATAATTGAAATCAAATGTTTTAATTTTTTTCACTGTAACCTTACCAGTACAATCAAGTTGAACTTATGCCCAATGGTTTAATTTGTTTGACTTTATTTTAGTTACATACTCATTATGGTCATAAGCATTCCTTGAAATTGACAAGTTGAATATTTAGTTTAAGCTGCTGTAACTATAAAAAACAAGTTATATTTCTTATTTGAAGAAATCTCTTTCTTGGTTCTGTAGACTATGTTGAAGTTATCATGGTACAATTTTCAATACTCTAGATTTTAGAGCCTATGAGATGTCCCATACATGTCTGTCATCATTTATTCAACAATTTTAATTCATCAAATGTGTTTTGTTTTTTAGAATGTCTCCAAGCAGCTCAGATATTCACACATTAGAGAACATATGGTCTACACCAGGAAGATAGGATCTAGCCAACTGTGGTCAGTTCTGAGAGCCCCATCTTGGTTATAATTAGGTATTTATTATTTATGATAACTTACTGTGTTTTCAATTTTACAGGATTATAAGGAAAGAATTATCTTGTACTTCTTGTATTTTTCTTGATAACTGATGTCCATAATTCATGTATATCTATTTCAGTTTGAAGTAGTGAAAAAGTTATGTTTTTTTCATTATTTTAGTCTTGTTAACTCCAAGTTTTGTGGAATTGTTCAAGTTAATCACTTGTAGTCAGTAGACTAGTATCTCAGCTCTGCAAACATTCACTATTAGCTAATTAAAATGAAATGTTTTATATATTAAGGTAGTTTAGAATATTCCTTGTCTGTTTTGTAGTTGTGTTTGACCACATGCAGATAGAAGCTATACCTTGCTATCAAGACCAGTTTTATATCCATGAGATGCTCACAAGCCACATGTAGCAGTTGTCTTCTCTCTGTGTTTGATTCATCAAAACTTTTCATCAGTTCAGGTTTGTGTCTAAATGAATTGTTTATTGTAACAATATTTACTCTTTCCCTGTGTTATGTGCTATTAGGTTTTAGCATTCATAAAGCTACTACCAGTGCATGGCAATGAGGTGAACTCAGTTGACCCATATCTGCTCCTTAGTAGTTTTATTCTAGCTCCTAGGGGATAGCTACTCTCATAAATGATGTTAGATTCAGCTTTTTCTACCTTCCCTTGGACAAAGTTTGATTTAAGATAAGCATAACAAGCGTTACTACTCAAACACTGAAGCATGTGCTTTTGATCAAAGTTGCAATATAATTGTATAAAGTGTAGAATATATAACTTTGTAAAGTTGTGCACATGGAACTGTATAGAGATGATGATTAAAATGCAACTGTGTGAGTGTGGTACATGAAATATTCATACTATATGTTCTGTTAGCTATGAACTCCACTCTTGATTGATTTTGCAGTGTAACACTTGGCTGTTTTTCTGCTTTTAGTTTTAAAAAATTATGGCTGTTTATTTCATTCAAGAATTTCCAAACATGTTTCTAATAAAAGTTAAAACAGCCCATTGTAAAGGCTCTTGCAAACCTTACCCTAGCTTTAGCTATGTATGTAACCTTCCTGGCTCAAACCCAGTGTTGGTTTGTTTCACTTACAGGTTACTGATGGCTGCTTCATAATATTCTTTCTGGATGGTTTGGTATTAGTTGGAGTTGTTTGATCTCTACTTGACCTGAACTATTTTCAGACTGAGGTGAACTACATACTACTCTATTTGAAGTGTGAGGTTAGCCGGTTATTATACTTTTTGCATGTCTAATTTTTCAGTAGTGTGTTGGAATTTTTGCATCTGTATCAGCTGTGATGAAAAGTAGACTTAATTTCTGTCAACATAAAACATATTATAGCCAGGAGAATATAAGCTCAGTAGAAGTGAAATTATATGCATCTTATCCTTGTTTGTCTGAATGCCAATACAAAATTTGACCCAAGAGATGAGAAATCAGCACATGATTAGAATTTTATTTTAAGATTTTACTTTTTATGGTAATGAAATCATTGCCTTCATTGAACACCATCAATAAGTAATTTATTTGACTTTGGAGCTGTTTAAGCTGTTTCATGTAAATGCTAGCAGCAAACCTCATTCCAACTAAATGAGCACTCTTCAATCATATTTGTTATTTTGTCAATTTATTGCTAGCCGTGTGAAAACCTCTTATTAAATAATATAAGTTTACATAGTGCTATGCTTGCTTGTGGTAAGAAAATGAAGTCTGGTTTTCATTTTAGATATTTTATTATGGTTCTGTCAGCAAATCATGTTTTTTATTTAAATAATTATGACATTCTTCTATACATCTATACATAAATAAGAATATGAATTTTCTTTTGTACTTCTCCATTTTGCTTCTGTTGCTTTCTTTACCACTGTTATATAAATTAAGCATTTTATTTCATTGTTTTTCATGATAAGCGACTCTGCTTAATTATAGGCTGCTTTCTTCTTACAGTAACTGGTGTGATGGTCACATGGTCAGCTACTGGACAACCAACCAATTGGGTATAAAGTTCGACAAAGTCATTCTAGATTATTCTTCACATGTGTCAGCTGGATGAGCTATATGGAGGTAATTCCTGTTGTTTTCAATATATTATAGAGATATTCATTGTAGCAGTCTAAAAAAAGTAGCAAAGTGAAAACAGTTACATCATAAGTTGTAAATGAAGTTGCAAGAAGCAAGCGTAAAGATAGGTGAAAATACTGGGTTGTTATACCAGTCAAAAAGGCCAGCTATATTGTAGTAGCCATAATTAATGTGGAAAAATCGTAATATAGCTTGCATAGCTGTAATAATACATGAAAAGCTATAATGCATTTAATCACAATTCAACCAGTAAACAGTTTCAAACTTTTCATCGAGTTGTATTTACAAGAAGTACTAATAAAAGTTGCACTAAGGTTAAACTGATATATTTTTTTACTTCTCTGTGAGTGGATATGACTTGGATGTTTTATGTGCCTTAACTTTACCTGATTATACATACCTGTGGTGGTTGATGTCTACTTTTATATCATAATTATATATTTAGTTTGTTTTACCCTATCAGCTAAATATTCCAATTTTAAATTAATATAGGGAATAGGTTTTAGCAGTGGCAGCTTAATTCTGCTAAAGTCTCACATAACTTAACTATATACCTCTGGTATTATGCATTATACAATGTACTTATTTTCTGTAGTCTCTAAAACTAGTTTTTGATGCTTCAACTAAATTTGGTTGCTTTAAAGTCACTTTTATTGTGGATGTCTGCTTTGATTTCTCTATATAATTATTGGTGTGCCATGCATGGGTTTTAAAGCTGTAAACACTGTTTTACGTTTCACAAAATATATATTGTTGTATCCTATATTATCATGATGTTAGTTATAAAAAAATTTCACTTGTCAAAAAGTGGTAATTTGTATAATTGATAGTCATGAAAGGGGGGGGGGGAATTCATGTGTTATATAATTCTACTGCACTATAAGGGAGAAAATATGTTGTCCGTATCAACTATCCTGTATAACCCATTGGCTGTTGAAATTTGGGCATACATGCTTTTACAGATACACTGTATAAGGCTTGAAAGTTGTTGGGACACTACATGAGCAGGGAAAGCTTTTGTTGAATCATTACAGCTTTAGTTGTATTAACATAGCTATGTTAGCTACATTAGGCTATGTTAGCTACATTAGGCTATGTTAGCTACATTAGGCTATGGTAGCTACATTATGTTTTTCTCTGTTGTGTTATTTGCTTATGTACAGCTATTTTGGCTATTCCAGAAAAAAGCTCTTTTCTAGACTAATATAAACCCTGCACTTTCAGCTCTCTCTTCATTCAGTCTTTGGAAATGCACATCTCTTTTAAAGTAACGGGAACTAACTTGAGAGTTGGTTGTTTTAGAAATGCTCACCTTTCATCTGAAGGATTTAAAGCGCCAAAGGCTTACAGTTCATGCAGGCTAATATATAAGGTAAGTTTCATTTTTCATTTATTGGTGCACACAATTTATTTGATGAAGAATAGTTAATAAATTCAGTTTGATACAAAGTTGTTTGTGGATTAGGTGTTATTTATGTTCAACAATTGCTATGGCCATAATAAAAATAGGAAATGTTAGTTTTGAAGTATTGAGTTTACATAACTACCATCTCTAAATTGTGTTTTAGGATAGAATTACCCGTGGGGTGGATACCAGGGCTACACAATATACTGTGTGTCAGTTTGAGACGGAGGGAACACGCCAGTGAGGACTACAGCTCTCGTCTCTACCCCTTCACCTGTGCTAGAAGTGGTGAGACAGTACTGGTCCTATAAATACTACTAGGCATGGTGAGACAATGATATACACCTACTTATAATTTTCTTTCTTGAACAAGAACAGGCCATTCCACCACTGGTAGTTATTGCTAGAACGTTTTTGGCTATGTAGCAGGCTACAATAGTTAGCTATTAAGCCATTAGAGAATAGCCTTTATTTTAAGCTATTTATAGCAAGCAGATGACAAATACAATTAGTAATCAGTATTCTATTATAAGGCATAGACCCATAAGGAGTGACCCACAAGGTAGCTATTTTGTATTGCATTATATTCAAATTTTGTTCTTTTGATAGTTTATAGTGTTGTAGCTTCACTGAATGATATTTCTTGTATTTATGTTTTTTATTGCAGTCAGTTGGTCATGAGTGTATTATATAGTTGACATTGTTTAATAGGTTTCACTGTTAGTAAAGGTTAGTCACCTAGAAATAAAGATGCAATTCAGTGGCAAATGAGCATCAGACTCTACTTGGTCTTGAGAATGAAAATTTAATATACTGTTGCAAGAACGCTCACCAACGGAGCTGGTGGAGACTGTCATAATTTAATATATTATTCTGTTTGTAGGGGCGCTGGCCAATATCAATCAATTCCTCAAGAGTCCCTGCCTGCTGCACATAGGTTGCGACATCAACTCAGCAGATGTTTTTTATGTCAGCCAATCAGATATGCTGGAGTGAGGCACAAATATATTGCACCGTTGAGCCCTAGCAGGTGTCTTGTACCATTATTTCTAAGTCTGACATGTGTTCACAGGTGCCTTATGTCTCAGGAGATATGTTGACATGAGCTCACAAGTCTTCTTTTACATTGTTATGTACCAATGCTATAGTAAATATTTTATACTAATTTAAGTCTTTTTGTATACATTTTATCCATGCGTTAGTGTGCAACAATAAACTGATGACTATACTATTTTCACCAAGTTTTTTTGATATACCCATTTCTAGGATGTAATTTATCCAATGTATTAGGCTTGCCTTATTATATTACATGCATGATATTCATTATTACAAGAATTTTTATGTTTTTTTACATGTATTTTATTTGATTACAAATGCAACAATAAATACTACGGTGGCAGGTGGCTCCCTTTGTGCAAAATGGCTCTTTCTATTACTTTTCTTGTCTGCAAAGAAAAACCAAAATAGTCTCAGTCTCAGTCTCAGTCTCAGTCTCAGTCTCAGTCTCAGTCTCAGTCTCAGTCTCAGTCTCAGTCTCAGTCTCAGTCTCAGTCTCAGTCTCAGTCTTATACATATACATATACATATACAAAAAAGGAAAAAACTGCTTTGACATGCAAAAGTGAACAGAGAAGTGCATTGTGGAAAAGGTTGATAAACACTGCACTAACCTCTCTCCTGTTTGCTTTGTCGTAAGGACTGATGTAATGTTTGTGTTGTCAACTCAGAGGTCCATGTGGGAACCTGGGCCCAGGTCATTGGGTATTCCAACACCAGCTTAACCTGGCTCAACCTACAAAAGTTTCAAGACTTTAGAGCGGAAAGCAAACCGGAGTACAACAAATTTGTTCCGAAAGAGAAAAGTGAACTGCTTTAAGAGGACAGCAAACAGGACAATAAAGAGAAGAGAACAGGAAAACAAAGTTACTAGAATGATTTCAAGCACTTACATGTTCAGTTTCTATTCATTCTCAAAGATGGCCATAGCAATTAGGGAGCAGGACATTACGGTACGTACGTCAGAGGATCCATGAGAGCATATGGTGGAGAGTTTGGGGCCTGTAGGGTCCACTCCAAGAAGTAGAAACTAAAGACAGCATGCCAGCTTATCAACAGTATCTTCTGTAGCCCTGGTATCCATGCCCAGGATAACTCCATCCTAAAATATAAGTTGTGTAAACTCAATACTTTGCAACTAACAATTCCTATTTTTATTATGGCCCTAACAATTGTTGAACAATAATAGCAAACACCTAATCCACAAACAACTTTGTCTCAAACTGAATTTATTAACTATTTTTTAACAAATAAATTATGTGCATCAAAAAATGAAAAATGAAACTTACCTTATATATTATCCCACATATAGTCGTGCCAGTACTGTAACCTTTTGGTGCTGTAAAACCTTTAGATGAAAGATGAGCATTTCTAAAACAACCAACTCTCAAGATAATTCCTGTTGCTTGAAGAGAGATGTGCGTTCCCAAAGACTGAATGAAGAGAGAGCTGAAAGTGCAGGGTTTATATCAGTCTAGAAAATAGCTTTTTTCTGAAATAGCCAACATAGCTGCACACAAGCAAATAACACAACAGAGGAAAACATACTGTAGCTAACATAGCCTAATGTAGCTAACATAGCCTAATGTAGCTAACATAGCTATGTTAATACAATCAAAGCTGTAATGATTCAACAAAAGCTTTCCATGCTCATGTAATGCCCAAACAATTTTTATGCCTTACAGTGTACCTGTAAAAGCACGTATGCCCAAATGTCAACAGCGAACAGGTTATGCAGAATAGATAATGTGGACAACATATTTTCTCCCTTATAGTGCAGTAGAAATATGTAACACAGGAGTTACCAACCTTTCCCTAATATTCCCCCTTTCATGAATATTTACTATTAATTTCCCCCTTTTGACAAACTGTGAAAATTTTTTATAACTGGCATCATGATAATATAGGATACAACAATATACATTATATGAAAAGTGAAGCAGTATTTACAGCTCTAAATCCTGCATGGCACACTAACAACTATCAAGACAAACATCCACAATAAAAGTGACTTTAAAAACAACAAAATTTAGTTGAAGCATCAATAACCAGTTTTAGAGACTATAGAGAATAAGAACATTGTATATAATGCATAGTACCAGAGGCATATAGTTTAAATGTGAGACTTTGGCAGAATTTGGCTGCTACTGGTAAAACCCATTCCCTAGTAATTTAAAATTGGAATATTCAGCTGATTGGGGTAAAATAATATAATTATGATATAAAAGTAGACATCAACCACCAAGGGTATGTATAATCAGGTTAAGATAAACCGCATAAAACTTCCAGGCCATACCAACTTATAGAGAAGCAAAATAGTACTCCATGAAAAGTTTGAAACTGTTTACTGGTAAAATTGTGATAAATTAAAAATTTCCGAATAATTTTATAAGTAGTTTAATCAAGGATTCATGTTATACTTCATAGGAATTGTTGGAACTTTACATAAGTTGGGAAAGCTTTTCCCTAATGCATTATAGCTTTTCATGTATTATTACAGCTATGCAAGCTATATTACAATTTTCTGACACTCATTACGGCTACTAAACAATAGCTGACTTTTTTGACTGGTATAACAACCCAGTATTTTCATCTATCTTTACGCTTGTGTCTTGCAACTACGCTTACAACTTATGATGTAAAGGCTTTTACATCGATACTTTCTTTTAGACTGCTACAATAAATATCTCTATAATATATTAAAAACAACAGGAATTACCTCCATATAGCTCATCCAGCTGACCCATGTGAAGAATAATCTAGAATGACTTTGTCCAACTTTATACCCAATTGGTTGGTTGTCTAGTAGCTGACCATCTGACCATCACAGCAGTTACTGCAAGAAGAAAGCAGTCTATAATTATGTGGTGTTGCATATCATGAAAAACAATGAAATAAAATACTAAATATAACTTATTTTATAAAACATTATTGAAGAAAGCAACAAAAGTAAAAATGGAGAACAACAGGGGGGGGGGGAATTCACATTTTTTATTGATGTATAGGTGTACAGAAGAGTGTCACACTTGATTAATTTAAAAAAATGATTTGTTGAAAGAGCCATAACCAAAAATCAAAATTGAAAGCCTGACTTGTTTTCTTACCACAAGCAAACATAGCACTATGTAAACTTATATTTTTTAATAAGAGGTTTTCACACATTCAGCAATAAATTGACAGAACAAGAAATATGATTGAAAAGTGCTCATTTAGATGGAATGAGATTTGGTAGTATTTACAAGGTCCAAAATCAAATGAATTACTTATTGATGGTTTTCAATGAATGCAATGAATGTATTAACATGAAAGTAAAATCCTAAAATAAAATTCCAATCATGTGCTGATTTTTCATCTCTTCAGTCAAGTTTTGTATGGAGCTAGGGTAAGGTTGGCAAGAGCTATTACAATAGGCTGTTTTAACTTTCATTAGAAATGCATATGGCAATTCTTGAATGAAATAAACAGCTAAAACTTTTAAAGCTAAATATAACGGCAGAAAAACAGCCAAGTGTTACGGTAGAATTAATCAACAGTGGACTTCATAGCTAACAGGACATATAGTATCAGTATTTTATGTGCCGAACAGTACAGTTTCCTTTTAATCATCACTCTATAGTACAGTTCTATGTGCACAACTTCCCAAAGTTATATATTCTACACCTTACACAATTATATTGCAACTTTTATCAAAAGCACATGCTTCAGTGTTTGAGTAGTAACGCTTGTTATGCTTATCCTAAATCATACTTTGTCCAAGGGAAGGTAGAAAAAGCTGAATCTAACATCATTTATGAGAGTAGCTATCTCCTGGTAGTAGCTTTATGAATGCTAAAACCTACTAGCACATAACACAGGGAAAGAGCAAATATTGTTACAATAAACAATTCATTTAGACACAAACCTGAATGGATGAACAGTTTCGGTGAACCTAACACAGAGAGAAGACAACTTCTACATGTCGGCTTGTGAGCATCTCATGGATATAAAACCGGTCTTGATAGCAAGAGAACTTTTATCTGCATGTGGTTAAACACAACTACAAAACAGACAATAAATATTCTAAACTACCTTAATATATAAAACATTTTATTTTAATTAGCTAATAGTAAATGTTTGCAGAGCTGAGATACTAGTCTACTGACTACAAGTGATTAACTTGAACAAATTCACAAGACTTGGAGTTAACAAGACTAAAATAATAAATAAACCATAACATTTTTACTACCAGTTCAAACAGAAATAGATATACATGAATTATAGACATCAGTTATCAAGAAGAATACAAGAAGCACAAGATAATTCTTCCAATACATCGTGTAAAACTAGTAAAATTGAAACCACAGAGAAAATTATTGTAAATAATAAATACCTAATTATAACCAAAATGGGGCTCACAGAACTGACCACAGCTGGCTAGGTCCTATCTTCCTGGTGTAGACCATATGTTCTCTAATGTGTGAATATCTGAGCTGCTCGGAGACATTCTAAAAAACAAAACACATTTGACAAATTGAAGTTGTTGAATAAATGATGACAGACATGTATGAGACAAATTATAGACTGTGAAATCTAGAGTATGGGAAATTTGTATCATGATAAAATCAACTTAGTCTACAGAACCAGGAAAGACACTTCTTTGAATCAAAAACTTTTTCAGTTGAAACAACGTAAACTGAATATTCCACTTTTTAATTTCAAGGAATGATTATGACTATAATATGAGTATGTAACTGAAATAAAGTCAAAGAAATTGAATTATTGGGTAGGAGTTAAAATTTATTGCACAGTTATGGCTATTTTGAAAAGGAAAGTTGATTTCAATTATTAGCCATACAGTACAGAGTAGCAAATCAATGAATTAAAATCATAAGCTTGTACATGTGGTGAGCAAAGCAACAGCCGCACTATTACAGAAAGGTCATTGTAAAATGTTAGTGTAAATATTTGTGTGAAGTTTAATACTCCTGCAGAGGGCTTGATATAGAATCACAAAAAATATGTCTAATGATCATATATCACAACAGAATACCGTAATTATTAAAACATCATTATATTAATATATAAATTAACCATCCCTTCAGTGTGGATAACAATTAATTAAGGCAAGCAGATAAAATCAAGCTGAAGACAGGTTTATTGTAAAATGAAAAATTTATAGAACGAAAATGGAAAAAAAACTGCAAACACTGAAATAAAAATAAAATATGATACAAGCAAAAATGGCTTGGCATATTATATAATTAGTGGTAGGTACAGCAGCACCAATATTATGCTTAGACAAGAAATTATCCCAAAGGATAAATTTTCAATAAACTAAAGAAATGAGCACTGACTCACTGCATCAACTATTAGCTAGAAAACCTTACATCAAACTAAAAGCAGTATAACAGCTAGGGTGCTAAAATGTATAGCTCACTATTTGTAGTATTACTAACATTATTATTCCTAGTATATTGATTTTGTGGTTTAGTTCAACAAACCAGAGGAGAACAGGGTAAAATTGTTACCTTGAAATCAAGCCAATTCAAAGCCAAGCTAAATTGAGATTTATTATATAAGCCTTGCAGCTGCATTTACTCAATTGAGTGCTTTAAATATTTGTTTTTGTTTTTGGAAATTTTTTAAAAGTTCTTAAACTTGTTCATTGAGCTAAAACATATAAAACACTATAAATTAAGCTCATGAATTACAACCATGTTCAGTGCCAGTGAGATGCACAGAATAAAACGTGTCCATCATTGAAACTGTAATTAAATCAAGTTTATGTTGATAATCAAATAAAGTTTGTTCAATTAAACAATTTATTTGTTCAATTAAACAATTTATTTATAATTTTTATTATAAATCTTTAGTGAAAACATGTAACAAAGGGCAAAAAACTGGGTGAAATCATCCGCAACTACCCTCTGTAAACATATAGTAATATGAGGCACGCCTCCTACCGATAAGTAGCATAATGGTGGACAACGCCCTAAAATCGCCGCTCTCATATCGATCATCTCAGGGCTGAGGCTGACAAGAGCTTTTACAATAGGCTGTTTTAACTTTTATTAGAAACATGTTTGGCAATTTTTGAATGATATTAACAGCTACAACTTTTAAAACAAAATAAAACGACAGAAAAGCAGCTATGTGTTAAGGTAGTGTTAATCAACAGTGGATTTCATAGCTAATAGGAGCAGATATAGGTCAACTGAGCTCACCTAACTGCCTAGCACTGGAAGTTTTACTAATTCCTCCAAGGGTTGGTAGTGAAGGTTAGACAACACAAACTTAATGAAAGGAAGAGTTAATATTGTAGCAGTAAGCAATTCATTTAAACACAAACCTGAACTGATGAAAAGTTTTGATGAATCAAGCGCAGAGAGAAGTCAACTTCTACGTGTTGGCTTGTGAGCATCTCATGGATATAAAACTGGTCTTGATATCAAGGTATAGCTTCTATCTGCATGTGGTTAAACACAACTACAAAACAGAAAATTGAAATTTATTATAACTATAATTATAAGCCTTGCAGTTGCATTTACTCAAATGACTGCAGTATCAAATTGACTAGAAATGGGTAGCAGCAGTCTATCAATTAAATAAAATAATCAATGTGAATTCCAAGCCTATGAATAAATACAGATCAACAACCAGTAAACTAAAAGATAACGTTGGTAAAAAGTTATTAAATGACATGCTAAACAAAGGTTTACCTTGGTAAGATGACCAAACAATTTCAGTTACACGAACATTCACTATGAAGAGCAATTTACTACAATGACAGTGCAGCAGACGTGCTCAGTCATCCGTAACCAATCACTGCTCAGTCGTCTGTAACTGATCACGTGATTATTGGGGCATGCGCTATATCTCATGACTCACTTCCAATGGTGTTAGCAATTCAGTGCAATCTGTATGCAGCAAAAAGAGCAATACTAATTTTGGTGCCTAAGATTCTATGAGGCTTCAAGTTACAGAATATAATGAAGGGAAAACAGAGATGTAGCAATCAAATACTTTTAAAAATTTGTCCTCTTTATGCAGCATTATCAATCATGCTTAGGGCAAAATAAACAGGAAAAGATATCACTACTAAATTAACCATTAAGAAAACAAAAAACAATTTAATGACCCAAAAAGACATAAAGAAATTGAACAGGTGAGCTCAAGAAACTGCTTGTTCTAGAAGCCATTCAGGTAAATGATGAAAATGAGTGTTGCAACTTGGTGTTTTGATTTTTGGAATTTTTATGGAGCTTTATCATTCTTTAAACCATTCACCTTTAAATCACTAATTTCTGTTATTGAATGCAACTAGATATTAGCA
The DNA here is from genome assembly GCA_964035545.1 of Bugula neritina. NCBI lineage: Eukaryota > Metazoa > Bryozoa > Gymnolaemata > Cheilostomatida > Bugulidae > Bugula > Bugula neritina. Next base: position 17,697,421 of record OZ037769.1, read on the forward strand.
TGAGGTTAGGGACCTACAGCAAAAGGCCAGGGTTTTGCTTGCCCTTGCTTAGTCACAACTCTGACTACTGTTTGCAGGTAAACATTGAAATACTTGTTCACATGTGTTGGGGCAGGTCATGGTCATGAATTACTAGACATTCTGTATAGCATTAAGTTTACTATAAGATGTGTATACTGCGTCACTGCCTGATGAAACAACACTTGTCAATAATAATTTTAAATAGCATGATTCTTAGGATGAGGAGAATTTTTACTTAATGCAATCTCATATTTCTAAACACTTATAGTTCTCAATAATTTAAATGTATACTGAAAATACATCAAACTTAAATATTTGGTAAATAATAGTAAGAGAAGTAGAGGCTATGATATAACAACAGAGAACAATTAAAGGACTGGAGAAAATAATGAGTTGAAATAAAACATACCACGGACAGATAAAGATGAGGCTTACAGGGATGGAAGAATAACACAGAGAGAAAAAGAGTACAGGTTGCTGTTCCTCTGCCCATTCTGTAACACAAAAAATAGTAAATAAACTTGTTCAAAATACAATAGAAAAAAGGAAGCAATAAAAACATCACCTGTAGAATTTTTTCTATCAAATTGACAAACTTATTAGCAAATTCCAAGCATTCGGAAAACCCTCAACACTATGCTAACACTGTATAGGAGTATATATTATATATAAAGTTTCCAACTGGTTAAATAATTGAACCAACATCAAAATTCTCTACTCGTATTATACAGATGTGTGATATAAGTAGGAAATCTAGTAACCTAATGAGTTTAGTATAAAACAGTATAAATTTACAGCTCTAAAACCTGCATGGTAAACCAACAAGTCAAAACATCAAGGCAGACATTCACAATAAAAGTGACTGTAAAACATTAAAATTTAATTAAAGCACGAAACAGGTTTTTTTTTAGAGAATACAGTATAGAAAATAAGTATGTTGTATAATGCATAGTAGGAGAGACTTTGACAAAATTACACTGCGCCCAAGCTAACACCCAAATGCTAGTCAGTCAAAATTGGAATATTCAACAGATTGGGGTAAAATAATATAATTACGGTATACAGGTAGACATCAACCACCAAGGGTATGTATAATCAGGTTAAGATAAACCGCATAAAACTTCCAGGCCATACCAACTTACAGAGAAGTAAAATAATATATCAGTTCAACCCTAGTCAAATTTTATTTGTAATTCTTAAAAATATAACTTGATGAAAAGTTTGAAACTGTTTACTGGTTAAATTGTGATTAATTTAAAATCCCCCCCCCCCCAAATAATTCTATAAGTAGTTTAATCAAGGATTCATGTTATACTTAATAAGAATTGTTGGGACTTTACAGAAGTTGGGAAAGTTTTTCCCTAATGCATTATAGCTTTTCATGTATAATTATTACAGCTATGCAAGCTATATTACACAATAGCTGACCTTTTTGACTGGTATAACAACCCAGTATTTTCATTTATCTTTACGCTTGCAACTTATGATGTAAAGGTTTTTACATTGCTACTTTCTTTTAGACTGCTACAATAAATATATTAAAAACAACAGGAATTACCTCCATATAGCTCATCCAGCTGACACATGCCAAAAATAATCTAGAATGACTTTGTCGAACTTTATACCCAATTGGTTGGTTGTCTAGTAGATGACCATGTGACCATCACAGCAGTTACTGCAAGAAGAAAGCAGTCTATAATTATGTGGTGTTGCATATCATGAAAAACAATGAAATAAAATACTAAATATAACTTATTTTATAAAACATTATTGAAGAAAGCAACAAAAGTAAAAATGGAGAACAACAGGGGGGGGGGGGATTCACATTTTTTATTGATGTATAGGTGTACAGAAGAGTGTCACACTTGATTAATTTAAAAAAATGATTTGCTGAAAGAGCCATAACCAAAAATCAAAAATGAAAGCCTGACTTGTTTTCTTACCACAAGCAAACATAGCACTATGTAAACTTATATTTTTTAATAAGAGGTTTTCACACATTCAGCAATAAATTGACAGAACAAGAAATATGATTGAAAAGTGCTCATTTAGATGGAATGAGGTTTGGTAGTATTTACAAGGTCCAAAATCAAATGAATTACTTATTGATGGTTTTCAATGAAGGCAATGATTTTATTAACAGGAAAGTAAAATCTTAAAAATAAAATTCCCAACCATGTGCTGATTTTTTCTCTCTCCAGTCAAATTTTGTATGGAGCTAGGGTAAGGTTGACAAGAGCTTTTACAATAGGCTGTTTTAACTTTCATTAGAAACACGTATGGCAATTCTTAAACGAAATAAACAGCTATAACTTTTAAAGCTAAATAAAACGACAGAAAAACAGCCAAGTGTTACGGTAACATTATTCAACTGTGGAGTTCATAGCTAACAGGACATATAGTATAAATATTTTATGTACCCCACTCACACAGTTGCATTTTAATCATCACTCTATACAGTTCTATGTGCACAACTTTACAAAGTTATATATTCTACACTTTATACAATTATATTGCCACTTTGATCAAAAGCACATGCTTCACTATTTGAGTAGTAACGCTTGTTATGCTCATCTTAAACCAAACTTTGTTGAAGAAAAGGTAGAAAAAGCTGAATCTAACATCATTTACGAGAGTAGCTATCCCCTAGGAGCTAGAATAAAACTACTAAGGAGCAGATATGGGTCAACTGAGTTCACCTCATTGCCATGCACTGGTAGTAGCTTTATGAATGCTAAAATCTAATAGCACATAACACAGGGAAAGAGTAAATATTTATACAATAAAAAATTAATTTAGACACAAACCTGAACCAATGGAAGGTTTTGATGAATCAAACACAGAGAGAAGACAACTTCTACATGTCGGCTTGTGAGCATCTCATGGATATAAAACTGGTCTTGGTAGCAAGGTGACTTCTATCTGCATGTGGTTAAACACAACTACAAAACAGACAATAAATATTCTAAACTACCTTAATATATAAAACATTTCATTTTAATTAGCTAATAGTGAATGTTTGCAGAGCTGAGATACTAGTCTAATGACTACAAGTGATTAACTTGAACAAATTCACAAGACTTGGAGTTAACAAGACTAAAATAATAAATAAACCATAACATTTTTACTACCAGTTCAAACAGAAATAGATATACATGAATTATGGACATCAGTTATCAAGAAGAATACAAGAAGCACAAGATGATTCTTCCAATACATCGTGTAAAACTAGTAAAATTGAAACCACAGAGAAAATTATTGTAAATAATAAATACCTAATTAAAACCAAAATGGGGCTCTCAGAACTGACCACAGTTGGCTAGGTCCTATCTTCCTGGTGTAGACCATATGTTCTCTAATGTGTGAATATCTGAGACATTCTAAAAAAATAAACACATTTGACAAATTAAAGTTGTTGAATAAATGATGACAGACATGTATGAGACAAATTATAGACTGTGAAATCTAGAGTATGGGAAATTTGTATCATGATAAAATCAACTTAGTCTACAGAACCAGGAAAGACACTTCCTTTAATCAGAAACTTTTTCAGTTGAAACAACGTAAACTGAATATTCCACTTTTTAATTTCAAGGAATGATTATGACTATAATAATATGAGTATGTAACTGAAATAAAGTCAAACAAATTGAATTATTGGGTAGGAGTTAGAACGCATTGCACAGTTATGGCTATTTTGAAAAGAAAATTTGATTTCAATTATGAGCCATACAGTACAGAGTAGCAAATCAATGAAATAAAATCATAAGCTTGTACATGTGGTGAGCAAAGCAACAGCCGCACTATTACAGAAAGGTCATTGTAAAATGTTAGTGTAAATATTTGTGTGAAGTCTAATACTCCTGCAGAGGGCTTGATATAGAATCACAAAAATTATGTCTAATGATCATATATCACAACAAAATACCGTAATTATTAAAACGGCATTATATTAATAGATTAATTAACCATCCCTTCAGTGTGGATAACAATTAATTAAGGCAAGCAGATAAAATCAAGCTGAAGACAGGTCTATTGTAAAATGAAAAATTTATAGAATGAAAATGAAAAAAAAACTTTAAACGCTGAAATAAAAAGAAAATATGATGTCAGCAAAAATGGCTTGGCATATTATATGATTAGTGGTACAGCAGCACCAGTATTATGCTTAGACAAGAAATTATCCCAAAGGATAAATTTTCAATAAACTAAAGAAATGAGCACTGACTCACTGCATCAACTATTAGCTAGAAAACCTTACATGAAACTAAAAGAAGTAACAGCTAGGGTGCTAAAATGTATAGCTCACTAATTGAAGTATTATACTAAGATTGTTATTCTTAGTATCGATTTTGTAGTTTAGTTCAACAAACCAGAGAAGAACAGGGTCGAAGTTATTTTGAAATCAAGCCAATTTAAAGCCAAGCTAAATTGAAATTCATTATAGAAGCTTTGCAGCTGCATTTACTCAATTGACTGCAGAATTGCATTGACAAGAAATGAGGAGCAGTTTATCAATTAAGTACAAAACTTAATGTGAATTCCGAGAATGAATGAATACAGATCAACAGTTTACTAAAGAAAATGTTAGTAAAAAGCTATTATAAATAAAGTATTGAATAGAGAATTACCTTATTGGTGCCATGACCAAGCAGTTTCAGTTGCTGGACCAGTTTCAGAATCTAATGAAGGGAAAGCAGAGATGTAGCAATCAGATACTTTTAAAAAAAAGTGTCCTCTTTAAGCAGCATTATCAATAATGTTTAGGGCAAAATAAAGAAGAAATAAGCTAGATTAACCATAAAGAAAAGAAACACAAATTAATGACACAAAGAGACATAAAGAAATTGAACAGGTGAGCTACAGAAACTGCTTGCTCTAGAAGCTATTCAGGTGAATAATGAAAATGAGTGTTGCAACGTGGAATTTGACTTTTGAAATTTTTATGGAGCTTCATCATCCTTCTACCCATTCACCATTAAATCACTAATTTCTCTTATCGAATGCAACTAGATATTAGCATGAGGTTAGGGACCTACAGCAAAAGGACAGGGCTGTGCATGCCCTTGCTTACTCCCAACTCTGACTACTGGTTGCAGGTAAACATTCAACTACTTGTTTAAAATGTGTTGGGGCAGGTCATGGTCATGAATTACTAGACAATCTGTATAGCATTAAGTTGACTATAATATGTGTGTACTGTCACTGTATGCCTGATGAAATAACTTTTATGGACATCAATTTTAAATAGCAGGAATTTGGGATAAGGTAACTTTAAAATAAAACATACCACAGACAGATAAAGATGAGGCTTACAGGGATGGGAAGAATAACACAGAGAGAAAAAGAGTACAGGTTGCTGTTCCTCTGCCCATTCTGTAACACAAAAAAATAGTAAATAAACTTGTTCAAAATACAATAGAAAAAGGAAATCATGAGTTATGGCAATAGAAACATCACCTGTAGAATTTTTCCTATCAAATTGACAAATTTACTAGTAAATTCCAAGCATTCAGAAAACCCTCAACACTATGTTAACTCTGTAGAAGTATATATTATATCTAAAGTTTCTAAGTGGTTAAATGATTGAACCAACATCAAAATTTTCTACTCATATATAATACAGATGTGTGATATAAATAGGAAATCTAGTAATGTAATGAGTCTTGTGAAACAGTATAAATTTACAGCTCTAAAACCCACGCCGCAAACCAACAATTCAAAGAATCAAGACAGAAATTCACAATAAAAGTAGCTTTAAAACAATATAATTTAGTTGAAGCATGAAACACCAGTTTTAGAAAATATAGAAAATAAGTATATTGTATAATGCATACTACGAGAGACTTTGACAAAATTACGCTGTACATGCCACAGTTAGCCCTAATTTGCGAATAATTCAAAAATGCAACATCCAGCTGCATGACTGAAACTGAAAACTTGGACATGCGAAAGTAATAACCGGCTAACCTCACACTTCAAATAGAGTAGTATGCAGTTCACCTCAGTCTGAAAATAGTTCAGGTCAAGCAAAGATCAAACAACTCCAACTAATACCAAACCATCCAGAAGGAATATTATGAAGCAGCAATCAGTAACCTGTAAGTGAAACAAACCAACACTGGGTTTGAGCCAGGAAGGTTTCAGACATATCTAAAGCAAATAAAGTTGCAAAGATATGTAAATGATATCTTTATACGAAGCTAGGGTGGGGCAAAGGTGATCTATATGAGAGTGGCGACTTTAGGGAATCATGGAGACATCAGTATGCAGAATTCTGCGCTGCGAGTTTATAAAAGTTAAAAAGGGAAAATTTTGTCACTTTTTTATTTCATTATTATTTCTATTTTATGTGTACATTTTTAAAACTCACTCACTAATAATTATGCACGTGTAGCTTAATATATTGACAATAGAAAGCCCAAAGTTATTCAATTTAGTTTCAAATAGCATGAGGAAATTTATTTGAATTAAATTCTTAAGAATTATTATTATTTGAACTATTTTAAAAATTTTTATCCAATACTAAGTTCACACCTTTGAAGCCATAAAAACAATCATTAAATAATTCATTGAGTGCGTTAAAATATTTTTTTTGTTTTTGGAATTTTTTTAAAAGTTCTTGAACTTCTTTATTGAGTTGAAACATATAAAACAGTATAAATTAAGCTCATGAATTACAACCGTGTTCAGTGCCAGTAAGCTGCACAGAATAAAACGTGTCCATCATTGAAAATGCAATTAAATCAAGTTTCTGTTGATGATCGAATAAAAATTGTTGAATTCATTTATAATTTTTATCATAAATCTTTAGGGAAAACATGCAAAAAAGGACAAAAACTCAGTGAAATTATTACGCAACAATCCACTGTAATTATATAATAATATGAGGCACGCCTCCTACCAATAAGTAGCATAATGGTGGACAACGCCCTAAGATTGCCACTCTCATATCGATCATCTCAGGGCTGAGGCTGACAAGAGCTTTTACAATAGGCCGTTTTAACTTTTATTAGAAACATGTTTGGCAATTTTTGAATGAAATTAACAGCTACAACTTTTAAAACAAATTAAAACGACAGAAGTGTTAATCAACAGTGGATTTCATAGCTAATAGGAGCAGATATAGGTCAACTGAGTTTACCTAACTGTCTAGCACTGGAAGTTTTACTAATTCCAAGGGTTGGTAGTAAAGGTTAGACAACTTTAACTTAATGAAAGGAAGAGTTAGTAATGTTGCAGTAAGCAATTCATTTAAACACACACCTGAACTGATGAAAAGTTTCGTTGAATCAAACACAGAGAGAAAACAACTTCTACATGTCGGCTTGTGAGCATCTCATGGATATAAAACGGGTCTTGATGGCAAGGTGACTTCTATCTGCATGTGGTTAAACACAACTACAAAACGGACAATAAATTTTCTAAAATACCTTGATTTATAAAACATTTCATTTCAATTTGCTATCGAGCTGAGATTCTAGTCTAAAGACTACAAGTGATTAACTTGAACAAATTCACAGGACTTGGAGTTAACAAGACTAAAATTATGAATAAAAGATAACATTTTTACTACTTCAAACAGAAATAGATAAACATGAATTATGGACATTAAAATACAAGAAGTACAAGATAATGATTTGCCTAACATCATTTAAAATTGGTAAAATTAAAAACAGAGAAAATTATTGTAAATAATAAGTACCTAATTGTAACCAAGATGGGGCTCTCAGAACTGACCACAGTTGGCTAGGTCCTATCTTCCTGGTGAAAACCATATGTTCTCTAATGTGTGAATATCTGAGCTGCTCGGAGTGATTCTAAAAAACAAAACACATTTGATAAATTAAAATTGTTGAATAAATGATGACAGATATATATGAGACATCTCATAGGTCCTAAAATCTAGAGTATTGAAAATTGTATCATGATAGAATCAACATAGTCTACAGAACCAGAAAAAAACTTCTTTGAACAAGAAATATAACTTGTTTTTTATAGTTACAGCAGTTTAAACTGAATTTATTCCACTTAAACTTTTCAATTTCGAACCATGATTATGACCATGATGAGTATGTAACTGAAATAAAGTAAAACAAAATAAATCATTCAGCATAAGTTGAACGTTATTATAGCGAGAAAAAAATTAAAATATTAGATTTCAATTATACTATTATTCTTAGTATTGATTTTGTAGTTCAGTTCAACAGACCAGAGTAGAACAGGGTAAAAGTTACGTCAAAGTCAAGCCAATTTGAAGCAAAGCTAAATTGAAATTAATTATAACTATAATTATAAACCTTGCAGTTGCATTTACTCAAATGACTGCAGTATCAAATTGACTAGAAATGGGTAGCAGTCTATCAATTAAGTACAATATTCAATGTGAATTCCAAGCCTATGAATAAATACAGATCAACAATCAGTAAACTAAAGATAATGTTGGTAAAAAATTAATAAATGACATGCTAAACAAAGGTTACCTTGGTAAGATGACCAAACAATTTCAGTTGCACGATCATTCACTACGAAGAGCAACTTACTATAATAATGACAGTGCAGCAGACGTGCTTAGTCATCCGTAACCAATCATTGCTCAGTCGTCTGTAACTGATCACGTGATTATTGGGGCATGCGCTATATCTCATGACTCACTTCCAATGGTGTTAGCAATTCAGTGCAATATGTATGCAGCAAAAAGACCAATACTAATTTTGGTGCCTAAGATTCTATGAGGCTTCAAGTTTCAGAATATAATGAAAGGAAAACAGAGATGTAGCAATCAAATACTTTTAAAAATTTGTCCTCTTTATGCAGCATTATCAATCATGCTTAGGGCAAAATAAACAGGAAAAGATATCACTATGCTAAATTAACCATCAAGAAAAGAAACACAAATTCACGACACAAAGAGGCATAAAGTAATTAAACAGGTGAGCTAAGAAAACTGCTTGTTCTAGAAGCCATTCAGTGTTGCAACTTGGTGTTTTGATTTTTGAAATTTTTATGGAGCTTAATCATTCTTTAAACCATTCACCATTAAATCACTAATTTCTGTTATTGAATGCAACTAGAGAGTAGCATGAGGTTAGGAACCTACAGCAAAAGGCCAGGGTTTCGCTTGCCCTTGCTTAGTCCCAACTCTGACTACTGTTTGCAGGTAAACATTGAAATACTTGTTCACATGTGTTGGGGCAGGTCATGGTCATGAATTACTAGACAATCTGTATAGCATTAAGTTGACTATAATATGTGTGTACCGTCACTGTATGCCTGATGAAATAACTTTTATGGACATCAATTTTAAATAGCAGGAATTTGGGATAAGGTAACTTTAGAAAATAAAGATTTAAAATAAAACATACCACTGACAGATAAAGATGAGGCTTACAGGGATGGGAAGAATAACACAGAGAGAAAAAGAGTAGAGGTTGCTGTTCCTCTGCCCATTCTGTAACACAAAAAATAGTAAATAAACTTGTTCAAAATACACTAGAAAAAAGGAAGCAATAGAAACATCACCTGTAGAATTTTTTCTATCAAATTGACAAATTTACTAGTAAATTCCAAGCATTCAGAAAACCCTCAACACTATGCTAACACTGTATAGGAGTATATATTATATATAAAGTTTCCAACTGGTTAAATAATTGAACCAACATTAAAATTCTCTACTCGTATTATACAGATGTGTGATATAAGTAGGAAATCTAGTAACCTGATGAGTTGAATATAAAACAGTATAAATTTACAGCTCTAAAACCTGCATGGTAAACCAACAAATCAAAACATCAAGGCAGACATTCACAATAAAAGTGACTGTAAAACATTAAAATTTAATTGAAGCATTAAACATGTTCTTTTAGATAATACAGTATAGAAAATAAGTATGTTGTATAATGCATAGTAGGAGAGACTTTGACAAAATTAGCCCAAGCTAACACCCAAATGCTAGTCAGTCAAAATTGGAATATTCAGCAGATTGGGGTAAAATAATATAATTATGACATAGAAGTAAACATCAACCACCACATGTATGTATAATCAGGTTAAGTTAAGGCACATAAAACATCCAAGTCATATCGACTTACAAAGAAGTAAATTATTATATCAGTTTAGCTTCAGTGCAACTTTTATTTGTAATTCTTGAAAATACAACTTGATGAAAAGTTTGAAACTATTTACTTGTTGAATTGTGAGTAAATGCAAATTTGTGAACAATTGTATAGATAAATAGCTTCATCAAGGAGACATGTTATACTTAATAAGTATTACCTCCATATAGCTCTTACAGCTGACACATGCCAAGAATAATCTAGAATGAATTTGTCCAACTTTATACCCAATTGGTTTGTTGTCTAGTAGCTGACCATGTGACCATCACACCAGTTACTGTAATAATAAAGTAGTCTATGATTATGTGGTGTTGCATATGATGAAAAACAATGAAATAAACATAAAATTCTAAATACAGCTCATTTATTACAACAGCAGTAGAAAAAACAAAAAAAAGGGAAATGGAAAAATACAAAACAATCATATTTAATCTTGAAGATTAATCATTACTCAAATAAGTAGAAGAGTGTCATCATGCTTAATTAAGTTAAAATATGATTTGTTGAAAGAGTCATAACCCGATAAATAATAAAGCTAGCAAATATACCTGATTGTTACCAGCAAGCTAAACATAGTTACCAAGTGAGAACAAAATACTTCCCTAGTCTGGAGGCTGCTGAGTCACAATAAACTGATCAAACTATTCTTACTGACAGAGCAGACAATTTGAAATTGTGAGCCTTTGAAAATCCTAAAGAAAACAACTACCTCATCATACTCAAAGAAACTGAGAGAAGACAACTACATTATGAGAGTTCAGGAAAACAAAAGAAGACAACTACATTAGGAGCAAGCAGCAAGCTGCACAAATTTCCATTACCAGAGTTGGCTAATAATAAAATTACAACATCACGTGAAATAGCATGGCACATTATTGATTATTAAAAACACACAATAGAATACGAATAGATATGTAACTATACAGGTATGTAGATGATTTTTAGAAAATACTGCAAGTTTCCTCCACAAATAATTACAATATTCAAAAAGTGAATCAGAAATTTAAACAGATGGAAAATTTGGAATGTTTTACAATATTATATAATATGTGATATGGGGTTTGGGGTTTGAACTGAAAAACTGAAGAGAACTAACATAAAAATACTGAGAAGAAACAAACAACAGCTTTTACACAAATCTGAGAAACCGTGAACAAACAGAAAAGGCAAAAGTGAAACAGAGTGAAGTGAAAACAACAGTCATAAAAGCTTTCTACGGCCTGCATGTGTTACTAATCTGAATTCAGCAGAGGAAGTGTTATATTAAGATCATTGTTGACTTTGTAAACACTATTAATCTAAATACAGTAGATTACAAGAAACAGGCCATAATGGTGAAACTGATTGCCTCGAAATATTGAGTAGTGATTTAAAAAAATCAACTTTGGCAAAATCTGAGCATGATCATGGTGTTTAAACGGTATGAAAATACTTAATAGGGAATGAGGGAAAAACTTTCAAAACTCAAAATGAGTGAATCATATTACATACAAATTAAATGATTTTGAACAGAAAATGAGTTCAAACTGACTAACTTAAATGAATGAAAAATAGGAACAAATTACCATTCTAATATTACATAAACTCGAGTATGAAAATACAAAACATATTATATTTTTATACTACTATTACCTATTTGTTATTAGCATAAAAACAAACACAACTAATGGAGTAAAATTTTTACTCTATTCATAATATCAATTTGAATGATGAATATAAATTTTCGTAGTCATATACTGATGGTAACAAAGTAGAATAGTAGCGATTATAATGATGAATGTCAATATGCATAAAACCCAATTTCCAAGAAGACTAGAACAAGTACTAAAACTAGACGAACGAAACACAAATAAAGACACCCAACTTGAAATAGCATTTCATTACAATTATGACTAATGCCAATGGTCATAGTCATGCGTATAAGTTACCAGTAGAGGTTTGAGTTGTGGGAAAATGAAATAAAACGGGAGCCTGGAAGAGACTGAAAATGAGAATAATAATGATAATCAATATCATAATGATAATTTAAAATATTATCATAATCATTAGGCATTGCAGTTATGATTATAATTATTATAATAATAGTTGACATTATGATTATAATCATCATCGATTTTTGTTACCTGTGGTTATCAATATCCTATTGATATTTATTCTGATAATAAAAGCAAAAATGACAACTAATACTATAACTATTAATATTAGTTATTACTCTTACTACTACTGTTAGTGCAAGTATTTGTGTTAGTAATACTAATAGTAATACTAATAAGCTACTAAAACTACTAACAATAGTCGAGTGAGCTACTATTACTCTATAATCTATTGGCATTACTCAAGTCATTAGCCTTAGTGTTACTCTTACTAACATAATCTTAATGATGAAGTTTAGCATAAAATGAAAACGATTAAAATTAAATGCAAAGAGCCACGGCTTGAAATTTAATTGAATTAGCAGTTACTACATACATATTACTGCGACAGGGTTAACGATTCTCTAAACAGAATTTGCAGAAGACATCAGTGTAGGTTCAGCCGAGTGAATGATGAATGGCAATCCAATTAGAACCACGATTGAACACGTGCTTGTTACGTCATGTATCGTGACGCCTGACTGGCCGCGCACGGCTTTAAAATCCATGGACTGCGAATAACGGCTGTCCATTGGTTGAACAAATAATAAAAAATGACAACAGACTCAAGAGAGTGCAAGCTATAGATTAAGTGTATATATTAAGATAATTCGTTGATCAGCAACGGAAGAGGATGGGTGAAGCATACGGTTTAAAAACCATAGCCTTAAAAAGCAAAAAAGTATATAAACAATGAGGCCAATATAGTTTAAAATAGTACAAGTTTCATTCAATTTAAAATGAGGATAACTCTGTTATGCTGAAGAGTGACTGTAAGAAATGATAGAGAGGTGGAGTTGTGTACAAAACCACCAATGGAAAGTTATGTGGTTGGTATGTTAACTTCAAGCAAATATGCAAAGGTAACTTCTGAACAATTGAATGCAGCATTATGTATCTGATCACGAGTTTGGCATACTCTCCATATATGTAGGCTTATAGTTGCTGAGTGAGCTCAGTGTAGCAAAGAGTCAGAAAACTAGCCAAAAGAGGACAACATAGGAGTATAGTTCCACTAAGTTAATCTAAAAGTTCCAATGTCATGAACAATTAATAGTTGAGTGTGTTTGGGGTTTGGGGTTTGGGGTTTGGGGTTTGGGGTTTGGGGTTTGGGGTTTGGGGTTTGGGGTTTGGGGTTTGGGGTTTGGGGTTTGGGGTTTGGGGTTTGGGGTTTGGGGTTTGGGGTTTGGGGTTTGGGGTTTGGGGTTTGGGGTTTGGGGTTTGGGGTTTGGGGTTTGGGGTTTGGGGTTTGGGGTTTGGGGTTTGGGGTTTGGGGTTTGGGGTTTGGGGTTTGGGGTTTGGGGTTTGGGGTTTGGGGTTTGGGGTTTGGGGTTTGGGGTTTGGGGTTTGGGGTTTGGGGTTTGGGGTTTGGGGTTTGGGGTTTGGGGTTTGGGGTTTGGGGTTTGGGGTTTGGGGTTTGGGGTTTGGGGTTTGGGGTTTGGGGTTTGGGGTTTGGGGTTTGGGGTTTGGGGTTTGGGGTTTGGGGTTTGGGGTTTGGGGTTTGGGGTTTGGGGTTTGGGGTTTGGGGTTTGGGGTTTGGGGTTTGGGGTTTGGGGTTTGGGGTTTGGGGTTTGGGGTTTGGGGTTTGGGGTTTGGGGTTTGGGGTTTGGGGTTTGGGGTTTGGGGTTTGGGGTTTGGGGTTTGGGGTTTGGGGTTTGGGGTTTGGGGTTTGGGGTTTGGGGTTTGGGGTTTGGGGTTTGGGGTTTGGGGTTTGGGGTTTGGGGTTTGGGGTTTGGGGTTTGGGGTTTGGGGTTTGGGGTTTGGGGTTTGGGGTTTGGGGTTTGGGGTTTGGGGTTTGGGGTTTGGGGTTTGGGGTTTGGGGTTTGGGGTTTGGGGTTTGGGGTTTGGGGTTTGGGGTTTGGGGTTTGGGGTTTGGGGTTTGGGGTTTGGGGTTTGGGGTTTGGGGTTTGGGGTTTGGGGTTTGGGGTTTGGGGTTTGGGGTTTGGGGTTTGGGGTTTGGGGTTTGGGGTTTGGGGTTTGGGGTTTGGGGTTTGGGGTTTGGGGTTTGGGGTTTGGGGTTTGGGGTTTGGGGTTTGGGGTTTGGGGTTTGGGGTTTGGGGTTTGGGGTTTGGGGTTTGGGGTTTGGGGTTTGGGGTTTGGGGTTTGGGGTTTGGGGTTTGGGGTTTGGGGTTTGGGGTTTGGGGTTTGGGGTTTGGGGTTTGGGGTTTGGGGTTTGGGGTTTGGGGTTTGGGGTTTGGGGTTTGGGGTTTGGGGTTTGGGGTTTGGGGTTTGGGGTTTGGGGTTTGGGGTTTGGGGTTTGGGGTTTGGGGTTTGGGGTTTGGGGTTTGGGGTTTGGGGTTTGGGGTTTGGGGTTTGGGGTTTGGGGTTTGGGGTTTGGGGTTTGGGGTTTGGGGTTTGGGGTTTGGGGTTTGGGGTTTGGGGTTTGGGGTTTGGGGTTTGGGGTTTGGGGTTTGGGGTTTGGGGTTTGGGGTTTGGGGTTTGGGGTTTGGGGTTTGGGGTTTGGGGTTTGGGGTTTGGGGTTTGGGGTTTGGGGTTTGGGGTTTGGGGTTTGGGGTTTGGGGTTTGGGGTTTGGGGTTTGGGGTTTGGGGTTTGGGGTTTGGGGTTTGGGGTTTGGGGTTTGGGGTTTGGGGTTTGGGGTTTGGGGTTTGGGGTTTGGGGTTTGGGGTTTGGGGTTTGGGGTTTGGGGTTTGGGGTTTGGGGTTTGGGGTTTGGGGTTTGGGGTTTGGGGTTTGGGGTTTGGGGTTTGGGGTTTGGGGTTTGGGGTTTGGGGTTTGGGGTTTGGGGTTTGGGGTTTGGGGTTTGGGGTTTGGGGTTTGGGGTTTGGGGTTTGGGGTTTGGGGTTTGGGGTTTGGGGTTTGGGGTTTGGGGTTTGGGGTTTGGGGTTTGGGGTTTGGGGTTTGGGGTTTGGGGTTTGGGGTTTGGGGTTTGGGGTTTGGGGTTTGGGGTTTGGGGTTTGGGGTTTGGGGTTTGGGGTTTGGGGTTTGGGGTTTGGGGTTTGGGGTTTGGGGTTTGGGGTTTGGGGTTTGGGGTTTGGGGTTTGGGGTTTGGGGTTTGGGGTTTGGGGTTTGGGGTTTGGGGTTTGGGGTTTGGGGTTTGGGGTTTGGGGTTTGGGGTTTGGGGTTTGGGGTTTGGGGTTTGGGGTTTGGGGTTTGGGGTTTGGGGTTTGGGGTTTGGGGTTTGGGGTTTGGGGTTTGGGGTTTGGGGTTTGGGGTTTGGGGTTTGGGGTTTGGGGTTTGGGGTTTGGGGTTTGGGGTTTGGGGTTTGGGGTTTGGGGTTTGGGGTTTGGGGTTTGGGGTTTGGGGTTTGGGGTTTGGGGTTTGGGGTTTGGGGTTTGGGGTTTGGGGTTTGGGGTTTGGGGTTTGGGGTTTGGGGTTTGGGGTTTGGGGTTTGGGGTTTGGGGTTTGGGGTTTGGGGTTTGGGGTTTGGGGTTTGGGGTTTGGGGTTTGGGGTTTGGGGTTTGGGGTTTGGGGTTTGGGGTTTGGGGTTTGGGGTTTGGGGTTTGGGGTTTGGGGTTTGGGGTTTGGGGTTTGGGGTTTGGGGTTTGGGGTTTGGGGTTTGGGGTTTGGGGTTTGGGGTTTGGGGTTTGGGGTTTGGGGTTTGGGGTTTGGGGTTTGGGGTTTGGGGTTTGGGGTTTGGGGTTTGGGGTTTGGGGTTTGGGGTTTGGGGTTTGGGGTTTGGGGTTTGGGGTTTGGGGTTTGGGGTTTGGGGTTTGGGGTTTGGGGTTTGGGGTTTGGGGTTTGGGGTTTGGGGTTTGGGGTTTGGGGTTTGGGGTTTGGGGTTTGGGGTTTGGGGTTTGGGGTTTGGGGTTTGGGGTTTGGGGTTTGGGGTTTGGGGTTTGGGGTTTGGGGTTTGGGGTTTGGGGTTTGGGGTTTGGGGTTTGGGGTTTGGGGTTTGGGGTTTGGGGTTTGGGGTTTGGGGTTTGGGGTTTGGGGTTTGGGGTTTGGGGTTTGGGGTTTGGGGTTTGGGGTTTGGGGTTTGGGGTTTGGGGTTTGGGGTTTGGGGTTTGGGGTTTGGGGTTTGGGGTTTGGGGTTTGGGGTTTGGGGTTTGGGGTTTGGGGTTTGGGGTTTGGGGTTTGGGGTTTGGGGTTTGGGGTTTGGGGTTTGGGGTTTGGGGTTTGGGGTTTGGGGTTTGGGGTTTGGGGTTTGGGGTTTGGGGTTTGGGGTTTGGGGTTTGGGGTTTGGGGTTTGGGGTTTGGGGTTTGGGGTTTGGGGTTTGGGGTTTGGGGTTTGGGGTTTGGGGTTTGGGGTTTGGGGTTTGGGGTTTGGGGTTTGGGGTTTGGGGTTTGGGGTTTGGGGTTTGGGGTTTGGGGTTTGGGGTTTGGGGTTTGGGGTTTGGGGTTTGGGGTTTGGGGTTTGGGGTTTGGGGTTTGGGGTTTGGGGTTTGGGGTTTGGGGTTTGGGGTTTGGGGTTTGGGGTTTGGGGTTTGGGGTTTGGGGTTTGGGGTTTGGGGTTTGGGGTTTGGGGTTTGGGGTTTGGGGTTTGGGGTTTGGGGTTTGGGGTTTGGGGTTTGGGGTTTGGGGTTTGGGGTTTGGGGTTTGGGGTTTGGGGTTTGGGGTTTGGGGTTTGGGGTTTGGGGTTTGGGGTTTGGGGTTTGGGGTTTGGGGTTTGGGGTTTGGGGTTTGGGGTTTGGGGTTTGGGGTTTGGGGTTTGGGGTTTGGGGTTTGGGGTTTGGGGTTTGGGGTTTGGGGTTTGGGGTTTGGGGTTTGGGGTTTGGGGTTTGGGGTTTGGGGTTTGGGGTTTGGGGTTTGGGGTTTGGGGTTTGGGGTTTGGGGTTTGGGGTTTGGGGTTTGGGGTTTGGGGTTTGGGGTTTGGGGTTTGGGGTTTGGGGTTTGGGGTTTGGGGTTTGGGGTTTGGGGTTTGGGGTTTGGGGTTTGGGGTTTGGGGTTTGGGGTTTGGGGTTTGGGGTTTGGGGTTTGGGTTTGGGGTTTGGGGTTTGGGGTTTGGGGTTTGGGGTTTGGGGTTTGGGGTTTGGGGTTTGGGGTTTGGGGTTTGGGGTTTGGGGTTTGGGGTTTGGGGTTTGGGGTTTGGGGTTTGGGGTTTGGGGTTTGGGGTTTGGGGTTTGGGGTTTGGGGTTTGGGGTTTGGGGTTTGGGGTTTGGGGTTTGGGGTTTGGGGTTTGGGGTTTGGGGTTTGGGGTTTGGGGTTTGGGGTTTGGGGTTTGGGGTTTGGGGTTTGGGGTTTGGGGTTTGGGGTTTGGGGTTTGGGGTTTGGGGTTTGGGGTTTGGGGTTTGGGGTTTGGGGTTTGGGGTTTGGGGTTTGGGGTTTGGGGTTTGGGGTTTGGGGTTTGGGGTTTGGGGTTTGGGGTTTGGGGGTTTGGGGTTTGGGGTTTGGGGTTTGGGGTTTGGGGTTTGGGGTTTGGGGTTTGGGGTTTGGGGTTTGGGGTTGGGGTTGGGGTTTGGGGTTTGGGGTTTGGGGTTTGGGGTTTGGGGTTTGGGGTTTGGGGTTTGGGGTTTGGGGTTTGGGGTTGGGGTTTGGGGTTTGGGGGTTTGGGGTTTGGGGTTTGGGGTTGGGGTTTGGGTTTGGGGGTTTGGGGTTTGGGGTTTGGGGGTTGGGGTTTGGGGTTTGGGGTTTGGGGTTTGGGGTTTGGGGTTTGGGGTTTGGGGTTTGGGGTTTGGGGTTTGGGGGTTGGGGGTTGGGGGTTGGGGTTTGGGGTTTGGGGTTTGGGGTTTGGGGTTTGGGGTTTGGGGTTTGGGGTTTGGGGTTTGGGGGTTTGGGGTTTGGGGTTTGGGGTTTGGGGTTTGGGGGTTGGGGTTTGGGGTTTGGGGTTTGGGGTTTGGGGTTTGGGGTTTGGGGTTTGGGGTTTGGGGTTTGGGGTTTTGGGGTTTGGGGTTTGGGGTTTGGGGTTTGGGGTTTGGGGGTTTGGGGTTTGGGGTTTGGGGGTTGGGGGTTTGGGGTTTGGGGTTTGGGGTTTGGGGTTTGGGGTTTGGGGTTTGGGGGTTTGGGGTTTGGGGTTTGGGGTTTGGGGTTTGGGGTTTGGGGTTTGGGGTTTGGGGTTGGGGTTTGGGGTTTGGGGTTTGGGGTTTGGGGTTTGGGGTTTGGGGTTTGGGGTTTGGGGTTTGGGGTTTGGGGTTTGGGGTTTGGGGTTTGGGGTTTGGGGTTTGGGGTTTGGGGTTTGGGGGTTTGGGGTTTGGGGTTTGGGGTTTGGGGTTTGGGGTTTGGGGTTTGGGGTTTGGGGTTTGGGGTTTGGGGTTTGGGGTTTGGGGTTTGGGGTTTGGGGTTTGGGGTTTGGGGGTTTGGGGTTTGGGGTTTGGGGTTTGGGGTTTGGGGTTGGGGTTTGGGGTTTGGGGTTTGGGGTTTGGGGTTTGGGGTTTGGGGTTTGGGGTTTGGGGTTTGGGGTTTGGGGTTTGGGGGTTTGGGGTTTGGGGTTTGGGGTTTGGGGTTTGGGGTTTGGGGTTTGGGGTTTGGGGTTTGGGGTTTGGGGTTTGGGGTTTGGGGTTTGGGGTTTGGGGTTTGGGGTTTGGGGTTTGGGGTTTGGGGTTTGGGGTTTGGGGTTTGGGGTTTGGGGTTTGGGGTTTGGGGTTTGGGGTTTGGGGTTTGGGGTTTGGGGTTTGGGGTTGGGGTTTGGGGTTTGGGGTTGGGGTTTGGGGTTTGGGGTTTGGGGTTTGGGGTTTGGGGTTTGGGGTTTGGGGTTGGGGTTTGGGGTTTGGGGTTTGGGGTTTGGGGTTTGGGGTTTGGGGTTGGGGGTTTGGGGTTTGGGGTTTGGGGTTTGGGGGTTTGGGGTTTGGGGTTTGGGGTTTGGGGTTTGGGGGTTTGGGGTTTGGGGTTTGGGGTTTGGGGTTTGGGGTTTGGGGTTTGGGGTTTGGGGTTTGGGGTTTGGGGTTTGGGGTTTGGGGTTTGGGGTTGGGGTTTGGGGTTTGGGGTTTGGGGTTGGGGTTTGGGGTTTGGGGTTTGGGGTTTGGGGTTTGGGGTTTGGGGGTTTGGGGTTTGGGGTTTGGGGTTTGGGGTTTGGGGTTTGGGGTTTGGGGTTTGGGGTTTGGGGTTTGGGGTTTGGGGTTTGGGGTTTGGGGTTTGGGGTTTGGGGTTTGGGGTTTGGGGTTTGGGGTTTGGGGGTTTGGGGTTTGGGTTTGGGGTTTGGGGTTTGGGGTTTGGGGTTTGGGGTTTGGGGTTTGGGGTTTGGGGTTTGGGGTTTGGGGTTTGGGGTTTGGGGTTTGGGGTTTGGGGTTTGGGGTTTGGGGTTTGGGGTTTGGGGTTTGGGGTTTGGGGTTTGGGGTTTGGGGTTTGGGGTTTGGGGTTTGGGGTTTGGGGTTTGGGTTTGGGGTTTGGGTTTGGGGTTTGGGGTTTGGGGTTTGGGGTTTGGGGTTTGGGGTTTGGGGTTTGGGGTTTGGGGTTTGGGGTTTGGGGTTTGGGGTTTGGGGTTTGGGGGTTTGGGGTTTGGGGTTTGGGGTTTGGGGTTTGGGGTTTGGGGTTTGGGGTTGGGGTTTGGGGTTTGGGGTTTGGGGTTTGGGGTTTGGGGTTTGGGGTTTTGGGGTTTGGGGTTTGGGGTTTGGGGTTTGGGGTTTGGGTTTGGGGTTTGGGGTTTGGGTTTGGGGTTTGGGGTTTGGGGTTTGGGGTTTGGGGTTTGGGGTTTGGGGTTTGGGGTTTGGGGTTTGGGGTTTGGGGTTTGGGGTTTGGGGTTGGGGTTTGGGGTTTGGGGTTTGGGGTTTGGGGTTTGGGGTTTGGGGTTTGGGGTTTGGGGTTTGGGGTTTGGGGTTTGGGGTTTGGGGTTTGGGGTTTGGGGTTTGGGGTTTGGGGTTTGGGGTTTGGGGTTTGGGGTTTGGGGTTTGGGGTTTGGGGTTTGGGGTTTGGGGTTTGGGGTTTGGGGGTTGGGGTTTGGGGTTTGGGGTTTGGGGTTTGGGGTTTGGGGTTTGGGGTTTGGGGTTTGGGGTTTGGGGTTTGGGGTTTGGGGTTTGGGGTTTGGGGTTTGGGGTTTGGGGTTTGGGGTTTGGGGTTTGGGGTTTGGGGTTTGGGGTTTGGGGTTTGGGGTTTGGGGTTTGGGGTTTGGGGTTTGGGGTTTGGGGTTTGGGGTTTGGGGTTTGGGGTTTGGGGTTTGGGGTTTGGGGTTTGGGGTTTGGGGTTTGGGGTTTGGGGTTTGGGGTTTGGGGTTTGGGGTTTGGGGTTTGGGGTTTGGGGGTTTGGGGTTTGGGGTTTGGGGTTTGGGGTTTGGGGTTTGGGGGTTGGGGTTTGGGGTTTGGGGTTTGGGGTTTGGGGTTTGGGGTTTGGGGTTTGGGGTTTGGGGTTTGGGGTTTGGGGTTTGGGGTTTGGGGTTTGGGGTTTTGGGGTTTGGGGTTTGGGGTTTGGGGTTTGGGGTTTGGGGTTTGGGGTTTGGGGTTTGGGGTTTGGGGTTTGGGGTTTGGGGTTTGGGGTTTGGGGTTTGGGGTTTGGGGTTTGGGGTTTGGGGTTTGGGGTTTGGGGGTTGGGGTATGGGGTTTGGGGTTTGGGGTTTGGGGTTTGGGGTTTGGGGTTTGGGGTTTGGGGTTTGGGGTTTGGGGTTTGGGGTTTGGGGTTTGGGGTTTGGGGTTTGGGGTTTGGGGTTTGGGGTTTGGGGTTTGGGGTTTGGGGTTTGGGGTTTGGGGTTTGGGGTTTGGGGTTTGGGGTTTGGGGTTTGGGGTTTGGGGTTTGGGGTTTGGGGTTTGGGGTTTGGGTTTGGGGTTTGGGGTTTGGGGTTTGGGGTTTGGGGTTTGGGGTTTGGGGTTTGGGGTTTGGGGTTTGGGGTTTGGGGTTTGGGGTTTGGGTTTGGGGTTTGGGGTTTGGGGTTTGGGGTTTGGGGTTTGGGGTTGGGGTTTGGGGTTTGGGGTTTGGGGTTTGGGGTTTGGGGTTTGGGGTTTGGGGTTTGGGGTTTGGGGTTTGGGGTTTGGGGTTTGGGGTTTGGGGTTTGGGGTTTGGGGTTTGGGGTTTGGGGTTTGGGGTTTGGGGTTTGGGGTTTGGGGTTTGGGGTTTGGGGTTTGGGGTTTGGGGTTTGGGGTTTGGGGTTTGGGGTTTGGGGTTTGGGGTTTGGGGTTTGGGGTTTGGGGTTTGGGGTTTGGGGTTTGGGGTTTGGGGTTTGGGGTTTGGGGTTTGGGGTTTGGGGTTTGGGGTTTGGGGTTTGGGGTTTGGGGTTTGGGGTTTGGGGTTTGGGGTTTGGGGTTTGGGGTTTGGGGTTTGGGGTTTGGGGTTTGGGGTTTGGGGTTTGGGGTTTGGGGTTTGGGGTTTGGGGTTTGGGGTTTGGGGTTTGGGGTTTGGGGTTTGGGGTTTGGGGTTTGGGGTTTGGGGTTTGGGGGTTTGGGGTTTGGGGTTTGGGGTTTGGGGTTTGGGGTTTGGGGTTTGGGGTTTGGGGTTTGGGGTTTGGGGTTTGGGGTTTGGGGTTTGGGGTTTGGGGTTGGGGTTTGGGGTTTGGGGTTTGGGGTTTGGGGTTTGGGGTTTGGGGTTTGGGGTTTGGGGTTTGGGGTTTGGGGTTTGGGGTTTGGGGTTTGGGGTTTGGGGTTTGGGGTTTGGGGTTTGGGGTTTGGGGTTTGGGGTTTGGGGTTTGGGGTTTGGGGTTTGGGGTTTGGGGTTTGGGGTTTGGGGTTTGGGGTTTGGGGTTTGGGGTTTGGGGTTTGGGGTTTGGGGTTTGGGGTTTGGGGTTTGGGGTTTGGGGTTTGGGGTTTGGGGTTTGGGGTTTGGGGTTTGGGGTTTGGGGTTTGGGGTTTGGGGTTTGGGGTTTGGGGTTTGGGGTTTGGGGTTTGGGGTTTGGGGTTTGGGGTTTGGGGTTTGGGGTTTGGGGTTTGGGGTTTGGGGTTTGGGGTTTGGGGTTTGGGGTTTGGGGTGTGGGGTTTGGGGTTTGGGGTTTGGGGTTTGGGGTTTGGGGTTTGGGGTTTGGGGTTTGGGGTTGGGGTTGGGGTTGGGGTTTGGGGTTTGGGGTTTGGGGTTTGGGGTTTGGGGTTTGGGGGTTTGGGGTTTGGGGTTTGGGGGTTGGGGTTTGGGGTTTGGGGTTTGGGGTTTGGGGGTTGGGGTTTGGGGTTTGGGGTTTGGGGTTTGGGGTTTGGGGTTTGGGGTTTGGGGTTTGGGGTTTGGGGTTTGGGGTTGGGGTTTGGGGTTTGGGGTTTGGGGGTTTGGGGTTTGGGGTTTGGGGTTTGGGGTTTGGGGTTTGGGGGTTTGGGGTTTGGGGTTTGGGGTTTGGGGTTTGGGGTTTGGGGTTTGGGGTTTGGGGTTTGGGGTTTGGGGTTTGGGGTGGGGTTTGGGGTTTGGGGTTTGGGGTTTGGGGTTTGGGGTTTGGGGTTTGGGGTTTGGGGTTTGGGGTTGGGGTTTGGGGTTTGGGGTTGGGGTTTGGGGTTTGGGGTTTGGGGTTTGGGGTTTGGGGTTTGGGGTTTGGGGTTTGGGGTTTGGGGTTTGGGGTTTGGGGTTTGGGGTTTGGGGTTTGGGGTTTGGGGTTTGGGGTTTGGGGTTTGGGGTTTGGGGTTTGGGGTTTGGGGTTTGGGGTTTGGGTGTTTGGGG
>OZ037770.1:0-110000 GCA_964035545.1 Bugula neritina
CCCAACCCAAACCCATCCCAAACCCCAAACCCCAAACCCCAAACCCCAAACCCAAACCCCAAACCCCATACCCCAAACCCAAACCCCAAACCCCAAACCCCAAACCCCAAACCCCAAACCCAACCCCAAACCCCAAACCAAACCCCAAACCCCAAACCCCAAACCCCAAAACCCCAAACCCCAAACCCCAAACCCCAAAACCCCAAACCCCAAACCCAACCCAAACCCCAACCCAACCCCAAACCCCAAACCCAAACCCCAAACCCCAAACCCCAAACCCCAAACCCCAAACCCCAAACCCCAACCCCAAACCCCAAACCCCAAACCCCAAACCCCAAACCCCAAACCACCCAAACCCCAAACCCCAAACCCCCAAACCCCAAACCCCAAACCCCAAACCCCAAACCCCAAACCCCAAACCCCAAACCCCAAACCCCAAACCCCAAACCCCAAACCCCAAACCCCAAACCCCAAACCCCAAACCCCAAACCCCAAACCCCAAACCCCAAACCCCAAACCCCAAACCCAAACCCCAAACCCCAAACCCCAAACCCCAAACCCCAAACCCCAAACCCCAAACCCCAAACCCCAAACCCCAAACCCCAAACCCCAAACCCCAAACCCCAAACCCCAAACCCCAAACCCCAAACCCCAAACCCAAACCCCAAACCCAAACCCCAAACCCCAAACCCCAAACCCCAAACCCCAAACCCCAAACCCCAAACCCCAAACCCCAAACCCCAAACCCCAAACCCCAAACCCCAAACCCCAAACCCCAAACCCCAAACCCAAACCCCAAACCCAAACCCCAAACCCCAAACCCCAAACCCCAAACCCCAAACCCCAAACCCCCAAACCCCAAACCCCAAACCCCAAACCCCAAACCCCAAACCCCAAACCCCAAACCCCAAACCCCAAACCCCAAACCCCAAACCCCAAACCCCAAACCCCAAACCCCAAACCCCAAACCCCAAACCCCAAACCCCAAACCCCAAACCCCAAACCCCAAACCCCAAACCCCAAACCCCAAACCCCAAACCCCAAACCCCAAACCCCAAACCCCAAACCCCAAACCCCAAACCCCAAACCCCAAACCCCAAACCCCAAACCCCAAACCCCAAACCCCAAACCCCAAAGCCCCAAACCCCAAACCCCAAACCCCAAACCCCAAACCCCAACCCCAAACCCCAAACCCCAAACCCCAAACCCCAAACCCCAAACCCCAAACCCCAAACCCCAAACCCCAAACCCCAAACCCCAAACCCCAAACCCCAAACCCAAACCCCAAACCCCAAACCCCAAACCCCAAACCCCAAACCCCAAACCCCAAACCCAAACCCCAAACCCCAAACCCCAAACCCCCAAACCCAAACCCCAAACCCCAAACCCCAAACCCCAAACCCCAAACCCCAAACCCCAAACCCCAAACCCCAAACCCCAAACCCCAAACCCAAACCCCAAACCCCAAACCCCAAACCCCAAACCCCAAACCCCAATCCCCAAACCCCAAACCCCAAACCCCAAACCCCAAACCCCAAACCCCAAACCCCAAACCCCAAACCCCAAACCCCAAACCCCAAACCCCAAACCCAAACCCCAAACCCCAAACCCCAAACCCCAAACCCCAAACCCCAAACCCCAAACCCCAAACCCCAAACCCCAAACCCCAAACCCCAAACCCCAAACCCCAAACCCCAAACCCCAAACCCCAAACCCCAAACCCCAAACCCCAAACCCCAAACCCCAAACCCCAAACCCCAAACCCCAAACCCCAAACCCCAAACCCCAACCCCAAACCCCAAACCCCAAACCCCAAACCCCAAACCCCAAACCCCAAACCCCAAACCCCAAACCCCAAACCCCAAACCCCAAACCCCAAACCCCAAACCCCAAACCCCAAACCCCAAACCCCAAACCCCAAACCCCAAACCCCAAACCCCAAACCCCAAA
The DNA here is from genome assembly GCA_964035545.1 of Bugula neritina. NCBI lineage: Eukaryota > Metazoa > Bryozoa > Gymnolaemata > Cheilostomatida > Bugulidae > Bugula > Bugula neritina. Next base: position 1,951 of record OZ037770.1, read on the forward strand.
CCCAAACCCCAAACCCCAAACCCCAAACCCCAAACCCCAAACCCCAAACCCCAAACCCCAAACCCCAAACCCCAAACCCCAAACCCCAAACCCCAAACCCCAAACCCCAAACCCCAAACCCCAAACCCCAAACCCCAAACCCCAAACCCCAAACCCCAAACCCCAAACCCCAAACCCCAAACCCCAAACCCAAACCCCAAACCCCAAACCCCAAACCCCAAACCCCAAACCCCAAACCCCAAACCCCAAACCCCAAACCCCAAACCCCAAACCCCAAACCCCAAACCCCAAACCCCAAACCCCAAACCCCAAACCCCAAACCCCAAACCCCAAACCCCAAACCCCAAACCCCAAACCCCAAACCCCAAACCCCAAACCCCAAACCCCAAACCCCAAACCCCAAACCCCAAACCCCAAACCCCAAACCCCAAACCCAAACCCCAAACCCCAAACCCCAAACCCCAAACCCAAACCCCAAACCCCAAACCCCAAACCCCAAACCCCAAACCCCAAACCCCAAACCCCAAACCCCAAACCCCAAACCCCAAACCCCAAACCCCAAACCCCAAACCCCAAACCCCAAACCCCAAACCCCAAACCCCAAACCCCAAACCCCAAACCCAAAACCCCAAACCCCAAACCCCAAACCCCAAACCCCAAACCCCAAACCCCAAACCCCAAACCCCAAACCCCAAACCCCAAACCCCAAACCCCAAACCCCAAACCCCAAACCCCAAACCCCAAACCCCAAACCCCAAACCCCAAACCCCAAACCCCAAACCCCAAACCCCAAACCCCAAACCCCAAACCCCAAACCCCAAACCCCAAACCCCAAACCCCAAACCCCAAACCCCAAACCCCAAACCCCAAACCCCAAACCCCAAACCCCAAACCCCAAACCCCAAACCCCAAACCCCAAACCCCAAACCCCAAACCCCAAACCCCAAACCCCAAACCCCAAACCCCAAACCCCAAACCCCAAACCCCAAACCCCAAACCCCAAACCCCAAACCCCAAACCCCAAACCCCAAACCCCAAACCCCAAACCCCAAACCCCAAACCCCAAACCCCAAACCCCAAACCCCAAACCCCAAACCCCAAACCCCAAACCCCAAACCCCAAACCCCAAACCCCAAACCCCAAACCCCAACCCCAAACCCCAAACCCCAAACCCCAACCCCAAACCCCAAACCCCAAACCCCAAACCCCAAACCCCAAACCCCAAACCCCAAACCCCAAACCCAAACCCCAAACCCCAAACCCCAAACCCCAAACCCCAAACCCCAAACCCCAAACCCCAAACCCCAAACCCCAAACCCCAAACCCCAAACCCCAACCCCAAACCCCAAACCCCAAACCCCAAACCCCAAACCCCAAACCCCAAACCCCAACCCCAAACCCCAAACCCCAAACCCCAAACCCCAAACCCCAAACCCCAAACCCCAAACCCCAAACCCCAAACCCCAAACCCCAAACCCCAAACCCCAAACCCCAAACCCCAAACCCCAAACCCCAAACCCCAAACCCCAAACCCCAAACCCCAAACCCCAAACCCCAAACCCCAAACCCCAAACCCCAAACCCCAAACCCCAAACCCCAAACCCCAAACCCCAAACCCCAAACCCCAAACCCAAACCCCAAACCCCAAACCCCAAACCCCAAACCCCAAACCCAAACCCCAAACCCCAAACCCCAAACCCCAAACCCCAAACCCCAAACCCCAAACCCCAAACCCCAAACCCCAAACCCCAAACCCCAAACCCCAAACCCCAAACCCCAAACCCCAAACCCCAAACCCCAAACCCCAAACCCCAAACCCCAAACCCCAAACCCCAAACCCCAAACCCCAAACCCCAAACCCCAAACCCCAAACCCCAAACCCCAAACCCCAAACCCCAAACCCCAAACCCCAAACCCCAAACCCCAAACCCCAAACCCCAAACCCCAAACCCCAAACCCCAAACCCCAAACCCCAAACCCCAAACCCCAAACCCAAACCCCAAACCCCAAACCCCAAACCCCAAACCCCAAACCCCAAACCCCAAACCCCAAACCCCAAACCCCAAACCCCAAACCCCAAACCCCAAACCCAAACCCCAAACCCCAAACCCCAACCCCAAACCCCAAACCCCAAACCCCAAACCCCAAACCCCAAACCCCAAACCCCAAACCCCAAACCCCTAACCCCAAACCCCAAACCCAAACCCCAAACCCCAAACCCCAAACCCCAAACCCCAAACCCCAAACCCCAAACCCCAAACCCCAAACCCCAAACCCCAAACCCCAAACCCCAAACCCCAAACCCCAAACCCCAAACCCCAAACCCCAAACCCCAAACCCCAAACCCCAAACCCCAAACCCCAAACCCCAAACCCCAAACCCCAAACCCCAACCCCAAACCCCAAACCCCAAACCCCAAACCCCAAACCCCAAACCCCAAACCCCAAACCCCAAACCCCAAACCCCAAACCCCAAACCCCAAACCCCAAACCCCAAACCCCAAACCCCAAACCCCAAACCCCAAACCCCAAACCCCAAACCCCAAACCCCAAACCCCAAACCCCAAACCCCAAACCCCAAACCCCAAACCCCAACCCCAAACCCCAAACCCCAAACCCCAAACCCCAAACCCCAAACCCCAAACCCCAAACCCCAAACCCCAAACCCCAAACCCCAAACCCCAAACCCCAAACCCCAAACCCCAAACCCCAAACCCCAAACCCCAAACCCCAAACCCCAAACCCCAAACCCCAAACCCCAAACCCCAAACCCCAAACCCCAAACCCCAAACCCCAAACCCCAAACCCCAAACCCCAAACCCCAAACCCCAAACCCCAAACCCCAAACCCCAAACCCCAAACCCCAAACCCCAAACCCCAAACCCCAAACCCCAAACCCCAAACCCCAAACCCCAAACCCCAAACCCCAAACCCCAAACCCCAAACCCCAAACCCCAAACCCCAAACCCCAAACCCCAAACCCCAAACCCCAAACCCCAAACCCCAAACCCCAAACCCCAAACCCCAAACCCCCAAACCCCAAACCCCAAACCCCAAACCCCAAACCCCAAACCCCAAACCCCAAACCCCAAACCCCAAACCCCAAACCCCAAACCCCAAACCCCAAACCCCAAACCCCAAACCCCAAACCCCAAACCCCAAACCCCAAACCCCAAACCCCAAACCCCAAACCCCAAACCCCAAACCCCAAACCCCAAACCCCAAACCCCAACCCCAAACCCCAAACCCCAAACCCCAAACCCCAAACCCCAAACCCCAAACCCCAAACCCCAAACCCCAAACCCCAAACCCCAAACCCCAAACCCCAAACCCCAAACCCCAAACCCCAAACCCCAAACCCCAAACCCCAAACCCCAAACCCCAAACCCCAAACCCCAAACCCCAAACCCCAACCCCAAACCCCAAACCCCAAACCCCAAACCCCAAACCCCAAACCCCAAACCCCAAACCCCAAACCCCAAACCCCAAACCCCAAACCCCAAACCCCAAACCCCAAACCCCAAACCCCAAACCCCAAACCCCAAACCCCAAACCCCAAACCCCAAACCCCAAACCCCAAACCCCAAACCCCAAACCCCAAACCCCAAACCCCAAACCCCAAACCCCAAACCCCAAACCCCAAACCCCAAACCCCAAACCCCAAACCCCAAACCCCAAACCCCAAACCCCAAACCCCAAACCCCAAACCCCAAACCCCAAACCCCAAACCCCAAACCCCAAACCCCAAACCCCAAACCCCAAACCCCAAACCCCAAACCCCAAACCCCAAACCCCAAACCCCAAACCCCAAACCCCAACCCCAAACCCCAAACCCCAAACCCCAAACCCCAAACCCCAAACCCCAAACCCCAAACCCCAAACCCCAAACCCCAAACCCCAACCCCAAACCCCAAACCCCAAACCCCAAACCCCAAACCCCAAACCCCAAACCCCAAACCCCAAACCCCAAACCCCAAACCCCAAACCCCAAACCCCAAACCCCAAACCCCAAACCCCAAACCCCAAACCCCAAACCCCAAACCCCAAACCCCAAACCCCAAACCCCAAACCCCAAACCCCAAACCCCAAACCCCAAACCCCAAACCCCAAACCCCAAACCCCAAACCCCAAACCCCAAACCCCAAACCCCAAACCCCAAACCCCAAACCCCAAACCCCAAACCCCAAACCCCAAACCCCAAACCCCAAACCCCAAACCCCAAACCCCAAACCCCAAACCCCAAACCCCAAACCCCAAACCCCAAACCCCAAACCCCAAACCCCAAACCCCAAACCCCAAACCCCAAACCCCAAACCCCAAACCCCAAACCCCAAACCCCAAACCCCAAACCCCAAACCCCAAACCCCAAACCCCAAACCCCAAACCCCAAACCCCAAACCCCAACCCCAAACCCCAAACCCCAACCCCAAACCCCAAACCCCAAACCCCAAACCCCAAACCCCAAACCCCAAACCCCAAACCCCAAACCCCAAACCCCAAACCCCAAACCCCAAACCCCAAACCCCAAACCCCAAACCCCAAACCCCAAACCCCAAACCCCAAACCCCAAACCCCAAACCCCAAACCCCAAACCCCAAACCCCAAACCCCAAACCCCAAACCCCAAACCCCAAACCCCAAACCCCAAACCCCAAACCCCAAACCCCAAACCCCAAACCCCAAACCCCAAACCCCAAACCCCAAACCCCAAACCCCAAACCCCAAACCCCAAACCCCAAACCCCAAACCCCAAACCCCAAACCCCAAACCCCAAACCCCAAACCCCAAACCCCAAACCCCAAACCCCAAACCCCAAACCCCAAACCCCAAACCCCAAACCCCAAACCCCAAACCCCAAACCCCAAACCCCAAACCCCAAACCCCAAACCCCAAACCCCAAACCCCAAACCCCAAACCCCAAACCCCAAACCCCAAACCCCAAACCCCAAACCCCAAACCCCAAACCCCAAACCCCAAACCCCAAACCCCAAACCCCAAACCCCAAACCCCAAACCCCAAACCCCAAACCCCAAACCCCAAACCCCAAACCCCAAACCCCAAACCCCAAACCCCAAACCCCAAACCCCAAACCCCAAACCCCAAACCCCAAACCCCAAACCCCAAACCCCAAACCCCAAACCCCAAACCCCAAACCCCAAACCCCAAACCCCAAACCCCAAACCCCAAACCCCAAACCCCAAACCCCAAACCCCAAACCCCAAACCCCAAACCCCAAACCCCAAACCCCAAACCCCAAACCCCAAACCCCAAACCCCAAACCCCAAACCCCAAACCCCAAACCCCAAACCCCAAACCCCAAACCCCAAACCCCAAACCCCAAACCCCAAACCCCAAACCCCAAACCCCAAACCCCAAACCCCAAACCCCAAACCCCAAACCCCAAACCCCAAACCCCAAACCCCAAACCCCAAACCCCAAACCCCAAACCCCAAACCCCAAACCCCAAACCCCAAACCCCAAACCCCAAACCCCAAACCCCAAACCCCAAACCCCAAACCCCAAACCCCAAACCCCAAACCCCAAACCCCAAACCCCAAACCCCAAACCCCAAACCCCAAACCCCAAACCCCAAACCCCAAACCCCAAACCCCAAACCCCAACCCCCAAACCCCAACCCCAACCCCAACCCCAACCCCAAACCCCAAACCCCAAACCCCAAACCCCAAACCCCAAACCCCAAACCCCAACCCCACCCCAAACCCCAAACCCCCAACCCCAAACCCCAAACCCCAAACCCCAAACCCCAACCCCAAACCCCAAACCCCAAACCCCAACCCCACCCCAACCCCAAACCCCAAACCCCAAACCCCAAACCCCAACCCCAAACCCCAAACCCCAAACCCCAAACCCCAAACCCCAAACCCCAAACCCCAACCCCACCCCAAACCCCAAACCCCAAACCCCAAACCCCAAACCCCAAACCCCAAACCCCAAACCCCAACCCCCAACCCCCAAACCCCAAACCCCAAACCCCAACCCCCAACCCCAAACCCCAAACCCCAAACCCCAAACCCCAAACCCCAAACCCCAAACCCCAAACCCCAAACCCCAAACCCCAAACCCCAAACCCCAAACCCCAAACCCCAAACCCCAAACCCCAAACCCCAAACCCCAAACCCCAAACCCCAAACCCCAAACCCCAAACCCCAAACCCCAAACCCCAAACCCCAAACCCCAAACCCCAAACCCCAAACCCCAAACCCCAAACCCCAAACCCCAAACCCCAAACCCCAAACCCCAAACCCCAAACCCCAAACCCCAAACCCCAAACCCCAAACCCCAAACCCCAAACCCCAAACCCCAAACCCCAAACCCCAAACCCCAAACCCCAAACCCCAAACCCCAAACCCCAAACCCCAAACCCCAAACCCCAAACCCCAAACCCCAAACCCCAAACCCCAAACCCCAAACCCCAAACCCCAAACCCCAAACCCCAAACCCCAAACCCCAAACCCCAAACCCCAAACCCCAAACCCCAAACCCCAAACCCCAAACCCCAAACCCCAAACCCCAAACCCCAAACCCCAAACCCCAAACCCCAAACCCCAAACCCCAAACCCCAAACCCCAAACCCCAAACCCCAAACCCCAAACCCCAAACCCCAAACCCCAAACCCCAAACCCCAAACCCCAAACCCCAAACCCCAAACCCCAAACCCCAAACCCCAAACCCCAAACCCCAAACCCCAAACCCCAAACCCCAAACCCCAAACCCCAAACCCCAAACCCCAAACCCCAAACCCCAAACCCCAAACCCCAAACCCCAAACCCCAAACCCCAAACCCCAAACCCCAAACCCCAAACCCCAAACCCCAAACCCCAAACCCCAAACCCCAAACCCCAAACCCCAAACCCCAAACCCCAAACCCCAAACCCCAAACCCCAAACCCCAAACCCCAAACCCCAAACCCCAAACCCCAAACCCCAAACCCCAAACCCCAAACCCCAAACCCCAAACCCCAAACCCCAAACCCCAAACCCCAAACCCCAAACCCCAAACCCCAAACCCCAAACCCCAAACCCCAAACCCCAAACCCCAAACCCCAAACCCCAAACCCCAAACCCCAAACCCCAAACCCCAAACCCCAAACCCCAAACCCCAAACCCCAAACCCCAAACCCCAAACCCCAAACCCCAAACCCCAAACCCCAAACCCCAAACCCCAAACCCCAAACCCCAAACCCCAAACCCCAAACCCCAAACCCCAAACCCCAAACCCCAAACCCCAAACCCCAAACCCCAAACCCCAAACCCCAAACCCCAAACCCCAAACCCCAAACCCCAAACCCCAAACCCCAAACCCCAAACCCCAAACCCCAAACCCCAAACCCCAAACCCCAAACCCCAAACCCCAAACCCCAAACCCCAAACCCCAAACCCCAAACCCCAAACCCCAAACCCCAAACCCCAAACCCCAAACCCCAAACCCCAAACCCCAAACCCCAAACCCCAAACCCCAAACCCCAAACCCCAAACCCCAAACCCCAAACCCCAAACCCCAAACCCCAAACCCCAAACCCCAAACCCCAAACCCCAAACCCCAAACCCCAAACCCCAAACCCCAAACCCCAAACCCCAAACCCCAAACCCCAAACCCCAAACCCCAAACCCCAAACCCCAAACCCCAAACCCCAAACCCCAAACCCCAAACCCCAAACCCCAAACCCCAAACCCCAAACCCCAAACCCCAAACCCCAAACCCCAAACCCCAAACCCCAAACCCCAAACCCCAAACCCCAAACCCCAAACCCCAAACCCCAAACCCCAAACCCCAAACCCCAAACCCCAAACCCCAAACCCCAAACCCCAAACCCCAAACCCCAAACCCCAAACCCCAAACCCCAAACCCCAAACCCCAAACCCCAAACCCCAAACCCCAAACCCCAAACCCCAAACCCCAAACCCCAAACCCCAAACCCCAAACTCTCAGCAACTCAGCAACTTCAAGCTTACATATGGCCAGTATTCCAAACTCGTAATCAGATACATAATGCTGCACTGATTTGATGAGGAGTTAATTTAGCAGATGGCAGTGATCGAGGTTAACATACCACTTACATAACCTCCCATTCGGTGGTTCTGTATACAACTTCACTTTTCTATCATATCTTACAGGCACTCTTCAGCATGTTAGAGTTATCCTCATTTTAAATTGAATGAAACTTGTCATATTTCAAAGTATATTGGCCTCATGGTTTATTTAATATTTAATGCTTTTTAGGGCTTTGCTTTTTAAACTTAATGCTTCACCCACTCTCTTCTATTGCTGATCAATGAATTATCTTAATATTATACACTTAATCTATAGCTCGCACCCTCTTCAGTATGTTGTCATTTTCAATACTTGTTCAACTAATGGACAGCCGCTATTCACAGTTCATGGATTATAAAGCCGTGCACGGCCAGTCATGCATCACGATACATGACGTAACAACCACGTGTTCAATCGTGGTTCTAATTGGATTGCCAGTCATCATTCATTCGGCTGAACCTACATTGATGTCTTCTGCAAGTTCTGTTCTGCCGAGGTAATAATATGTTTGTATTAACTGCTAATTCAATTAAATTTCAAGACCCGGCTCATTGGATTTAATTTTGATCGCTTTCATTTTATGTTTAACTTCATCATTATGATTATGTTAGTAATAGCAATACTAAGTCTATTGACTTAGGTAATGCTATTAGTATTAGAATAATAGTAGCTCACTCGACTATTGTTAGTAGTTTTAGTATCTACTATTACTAACACAAATACTTGCACTAACACTAACAGTAACAGTAAGAGTAATATTAATAGTTATAGTATTAGTTGTCATTTCTGTTTTGATTATCAGAATAAATATCAATATGATATTGATAGTCCTAGGTAACAAAAGTCGATAATGATTATAATGTCAACTTTTCTTATACCTTAATAATTATAATCATAACTGCAATGCCTAATGATTATCATTATGATAATAATTTAAATTATGATATTGATTATTATTCTCATTTTCATTCTCTTCCAGTCTCCCGTTTTATTTTATTTTCCCATAACTCTGGTAACTTATAGTTATACGCATGACTATGACCATGAGGCATAATTGTAATGAAATGTTATTTCAAGTTGGGTGTTTTTATTTGTATTTCGTTCGTCTAGTTTTAGTACTTGTTCTAGTCTCTTGGAAATGGGGTTTTATGCATATTGATTTTCATTATTATAATCTCTACTATTTTACTTTTTTACCATCACTATATGACTACGAAAATTTATATTCATCATTCAAATTGATAATATGAATAAAGTAAAAATTTTACTCCATTAGTTTTGTTTGTTTTTATACTAGTGACAAACAGGTAATGGTAATATAGAAATATAATCTGTTTTGTATTTTCATACTCGAGTTTATGTAATATTAAAATGGTAATTTGTTCCTATTTTTCATTCATTTAAGTTACTCAGTTTGAGCTCATTTTCAGTTCAAAATCATTTAATTTGCATGTATTATGATTCACTCATTTTGAGTTTTGACAATTTATTCCCTCATCCCCTATTAAGTATTTTCATACAATTTAAACACCATGATCATGCTCAGATTTTGCCAAAGTTGATTTTTTTAAATCACTACTCAATATCTCGAGGCAATCAGTTTCACCATTACGGCCTGCTTCTTGTAATCTACTGTATTTGATGAATAGGGTTTACAAAGTCAGTAATGATTCTAATGTATCACTTCATCTGCTGTATTCAGATTAGTAACACATGCAGGCAGTAGAATGCTTTTATGACAATTGTCTTCACTTCACTCTGCTTCACTTTTGCCATTTCTGTCTGTTCCCGGTTTCTCAGATTTGTGTAAAAGCTTTTTTTTGTTTCTTCTAAGTATTTTTATGTTAGTTCTCTTCAGTTTTTCAGTTCAAACCTCAAACCCCATTTCGCAAATTCTCTAATATTGTAAAACATACCAAATTTTCCATCTGTTTAAGTTTCTGATTCACATTTTGAATATTCTAGTTATTTGTAGAGGAAATTTGCAGTCTTTTCTAAATATCATTTACACCCCTGTATAATTACATATCCATTATGTTGTGTGTTTTTGATTATAATCAATAATGTACCATACTGTTTCACGTGATGTTATAATTTTATTATCAACTAACTCTGCTAATGGAAATTTGTTCAGCTTGCTGCTTGCTCTTAATGTAGTTGTCTTCTCTTGTTTTCTTGAAGTTCCATTATGAAGTTATCTTCTTTTGTTTTCCTGAACTTTCATAATGTAGTTGTCTTCTCCTGTTTTCTTACAGCTCCATTATATAATTGTCTTCTCTCAATTTCTTGTAATATGATGAGGTAGTTGTCTTCTCTAGGATATTCAAAGGCTCACGCTTTCAAATTGTCTGCTCTGTCAGCAAGAATAGTTTGATCAGTTTATTGTGACTCAGCAGCCTTCAGACTAGGGAAGTATTTTGTTCTTACTTGGTATCTATTTTCAGCTTGCTGGTAACAATCAGGTTTATTTGCTAGCTTTATTATTTATCAGGTTATGGCTCTTTCAACAAATCATATTTCAACTTAATTGAGCATGATGACACTCTTCTACTTATTTGAGTAATGATTAATCTTCAAGATTAAATTTGATTTTTTTGTATTTTTCCATTTCTTTTTTTTTTGCTTTTTCTACTGCTGTTGTAATAATTGAGCTGTATAAATTTGTAATTTTATGTTTATTTCATTGTTTTTCATCATATGCAACACCACATAATTATAGACTACTTTACTCTTACAGTAACTGGTGTGATGGTCACATGGTCAGCTACTAGACAACCAATTGGGTGTAAAGTTGGACAAAGTCATTCTAGATTATTCTTGGCATGTGTGAGCTGTAAGAGCTATATGGAGGTAATACTTATTAAGTATAACATGTCTCCTTGATGAAACTATTTATCTATAGTATTGTTCACAAATTTTCATTTAATCACAATTCAACAAGTAAACAGTTTCAAACTTTTCATCAAGTTGTATTTTCAAAAATTACTAATTATATTTGAACTCAAGTTAAACTGATATAGTATTTTACTTCTCTGTAAGTTGTTTCACAAGACTCATTACGTTACTAGATTTCCTACTTATATCATACATCTGTATCATATGCATGAGTAGAGAATGTGGATGTTGGTTCGATCATTTAACCAGTTAGAAACTTTAGACATAATATATACTCCTATACAGTATTAACATAGTGTTGAGTGTTTTCTGAATGCTTGAAATCTACTTATTAATTTGTCAGTTTGGAGGAAAAAATTATACAGGTTATGTTTCTGTTGCCATAAATCAAGCTTCCTTTTTTCTATTGTATTTTGAACAAGTTTATTTACTACTTTTTGTGTTACAGAATGGGCAGAGGAACAGCAACCTCTACTCTTTTTCTCTCTGTGTGTTATTCTTTTCATCCCTGTAAGCCTCATCTCTATCTGCTCTTGGTATGTATTATTTTAAATCTTTGTTTTCTAGTGCTTTCTTCGCTCTCTGTTGTTATATCATAGCCTCTTCTTCTCTTACTATTATTTAACAATATTCAAGTTTGATGTATTTTCAACATCTGTTTAAATTATTGAGAACTACAAGTGTTTAGAAATATGAGATTGCTTTAAGTGAAAAATTCCCTAATCCTAAATATCATGCTATTTAAAATTATGGATTAATGTTATTTTATCAGGCAGTGACAGTATACACATATTATAGTAAACTTAATGCTATACAGATTGTCTAGTAATTCGTGACTGTGACCTGCCCCAACAAATTTCAAACAACTAGTTGAATGTTTACCTGCAACCAGTAGTCAAAGTTGGGAGTAAGCAAGAGTTGGGACTAAGCAAGTGCATGCACAGGCCTGTCCTTTTTCTTTAGGTCCCTAACCTCATGCTAATATCTAGTTGCATTCAATAACAGAAATTAGTGGTTTAACGGTGAATGGTTAGAAGGATGATGAAGCTCCATAAAAATTCCAAAAATCAAATTCCAAGTTGCAACACTCATTTTCATTATTCACCTGAATAGCTTCTAGAGCAAGCAGTTTCTGTAGCTCACCTGTTCAATTTCTTTATGTCTCTTTGTGTCATTAATTTGTGATTCTTTTCTTTATGGTTAATTTAGCTTATTTCTTCTTTATTTTGCCCTAAACATGATTGATAATGCTGCTTAAAGAGGACACATTTTTTAAAAGTATCTGATTGCTACATCTCTGTTTTCCCTTCATTAGATTCTGAAACTGGTCCAGCAACTGAAACTGCTTGCATGGTCATGGCACCAATAAGGTAATTCTCTATTCAATACTTTATTTATAATAGCTTTTTACTAACATTTTCTTTAGTGAACTGTAGATCTGTATTCATTCATAGGCTTAGAATTCAAATTGAATATTTTATTCAATTTATAAGCTGCCACTCATTTTTTGTCAATTTGATTCTGCAGTCATTTGAGTTAATACAACTGCAAGGCATATAATGAATTTCAATTTAGCTTAGCTTCCAATTAGCTTAATATCAACACAACTTCTACCCTGTTCTTCTCTGGTCTGTTGAACTGAACTACAAAATAAACACTGAGAATAATAGTATAATTGAAATCAAATGTTTTAATTTTTTTCATTACAGCCTTACCAGTATAATAAAGTTTAACTGTTGCCCAATGATTTAATTCGTTTGACTTTATTTCAGTTACATACTCATCATGGTCATAATCATGGATCGAAATTCAAAAGTTAAAGTGGAATATTCAGTTTAAGCTGCTTCAACTAAAACAAGTTGTGTTTCTGATTCAAAGAAGTTTCTCTCCTGGTTCTGTAGACTATGCTGATTTTATCATAATAAAAATTTATCACCATGTAAATTTCCAATACTCTAGATTTTACAGTCTGTAAGTTGTCTCATACATGTCTTGTCATCATTTATTCAACAATTTTAATTCATCAAATGTGTTTATTTTTTAGAATGTCTCCAAGCAGCTCAGATATTCACACATTAGAGAACACATTTAGTCTACACCAGGAATATAGGACCTAGCCAACTGTGGTCAGTTCTGAGAGCCCCATCTTGGTTATAATTAGGTATTTATTATTTATGATAATTTTGTCTGTGTTTTCAATTTTACCAATTTTACAGGATATTAGGAATTAATTATCTTGTACTTTCTGTATTCTTTTTTATAACTGATGTCCATAATTTATGTTTATCTATTTCATCTTTAATAGTGAAAAAGTAATGTTTTATTTATTATTTTAGTCTTGTTAACTCGACATCTTGTGACTAGTATCCCAGCTCTGCAAACATTTACTATTAGCAAATTAAAATAAAATGTTTTATATATTAAGGTAGTTTATAATAATATTTATTGTCTGTTTTGTAGTTGTGTTTGACCACATGCAGATAGAAGTCACCTTGCTATCAAGACCCGTTTTATATCCATGAGATGCTCACAAGCCAACACGTAGAAGTTGTCTTCTCTCTGTGTTTCATTCATCAAAACTTTTCATCTGTTCAGGTTTGCGTCTAAATTAATTGCTTACTGCAACAATATTTACTCTTCCTTTCATTAAGTTAAAGTTGTCTAACCTTCACTACCAACACTTGGAATTAGTAAAACTTCCAGTGCTAGGCAGTTAGGTAAACTCAGTTGACCTATATCTGCTCCTATTAGCTATGAAATCCACTGTTGATTAACACTATCGTAACACATGGCTGTTTTTCTGTTGTTTTATTTTGTTTTAAAAGTTGTAGCTGTTAATTTCATTCAAAAATTGCCAAATATGTTTCTAATAAAAGTTAGAACAGCCTATTGTAAAAGCTCTTGTCAGCCTCAGCCCTGAGATGATCGATATGAGAGTGGCAATTTTAGGGGGTTGTCCACCATTATGCTACTTATCAGTAGGAGGCATGCCTCATATTACTATATGTTTACAGAGGGTAGTTGCGGATGATTTCACCCAGTTTTTTGCCTCTTGTTACATGTTTTCACTAAAGATTTATAATAAAAATTATAAATAAATTGTTCAATTGAACAAATTTTATTTGATTATCAACATAAACTTGATTTAATTACAGTTTCAATGATGGACACTTTTTATTCTGTGCATCTCACTGGCACTGAACATGGTTGTAATTCATGAGCTTAATTTATAGTGTTTTATATGTATTAGCTCAATGAACAAGTTTAAGAACTTTTAAAAAATTTCCAAAAACAAAAACAAATATTTAAAGCACTCAATTGAGGAAATGCAGCTGCAAGGCTTATATAATAAATCTCAATTTAGCTTGGCTTTAAATGGGCTTGATTTCAAGGTAACAATTCTACCCTGTTCTCTTCTGGTTTGTTGAACTAAACCACAAAATCAATACTAAGAATAATAATGTTAGTATAATACTACAAATAGTGAGCTATACATTTTAGCACCCTAGCTGTTATACTGCTTTTAGTTTGATGTAAGGTTTTCTAGCTAATAGTTGATGCAGTGAGTCAGTGCTCATTTCTTTAGTTTGTTGAAAATTTATCCTTTGGGATAATTTCTTGTCTAAGCATAATATTGGTGCTGCTGTACCTACCACTAATTATATAATATGCCAAGCCATTTTTGCTTGTATCATATTTTTTTTTTTCAGTGTTTACAGTTTTTTTTCCATTTTTGTTCTATAAATTTTTCATTTTACAGTAGACCTGTCTTCAGCTTGATTTTATCTGCTTGCCTTAATTTATTGTTATCCACACTGAAGGGATGGTTAATTTATATATTAATATAATGCTGTTTTAATAATCACGGTATTTTGTTGTGATATATGATCATTAGACATAATTTTTGTGATTCTATATCAACCCCTCTGCAGGAGTATTAAACTTCACACAAATATTTACAGTAACATTTTACAATGACCTTTCTGTAACAGTGCGGCTGTTGCTTTGCTCACCACATGTACAAGCTTATGATTTTAATTCATTGATTTGCTACTCTGTACTGTATGGCTCATAATTGAAATCAACTTTTCTTTTCAAAATAGCCATAACTGTGCAATAAATTTTAACTCCTACCCAATAATTCAATTTGTTTGACTTTATTTCAGTTACATACTCATATTATAGTCATAATCATTCCTCGAAATTGAAAAGTGGAATATTCAGTTTAAGCTGCTGTAACTATAAAAGCAAGTTATGTTCCTGATTCAAAGAAGTTTCTTTCCTGGTTCTGCAGACTAAGTTGATTTTATCATGATACAAATTTCCCATTCTCTAGATTTCACAGTCTATAATTTGTCTCATACATGTCTGTCATCATTTATTCAACAATTTTAATTCATCGAATGTGTTTTGTTTTTTAGAATGTCTCCAAGCAGCTCAGATATTCACACATTAGAGAACATATGGTCTACACCAGGAAGATAGGACCTAGCCAACTGTGGTCAGTTCTGCTCTTTCCTTGTGTTATGTGCTATTAGGTTTTAGCATTCATAAAGCTACCACCAGGGGATAGCTACTCTTATAAATGATGTTAGATTCAGCTTTTTCTACCTTCCCTTGGACAAAGTATGATTTAGGATAAGCATAACAAGCGTTACTACTCAAACACTGAAGCATGTGCTTTTGATAAAAGTTGCAATATAATTGTGTAAGGTGTAGAATATATAACTTTGGGAAGTTGTGCACATAGAACTGTACTATAAAGTGATGATTAAAATGAAACTGTACTGTTCGGCACATAAAATACTGATACTATATGTCCTGTTAGCTATGAAGTCCACTGTTGATTAATTCTACCGTAACACTTGGCTGTTTTTCTGTCGTTATATTTAGCTTTAAAAGTTTTAGCTGTTTATTTCATTCAAGAATTGCCATATGTGTTTCTAATGAAAGTTAAAACAGCCTATTGTAATAGCTCTTGCCAAC
Organism: Bugula neritina; assembly: GCA_964035545.1. Lineage (NCBI taxonomy): Eukaryota > Metazoa > Bryozoa > Gymnolaemata > Cheilostomatida > Bugulidae > Bugula > Bugula neritina. The sequence continues at coordinate 17,882 of OZ037770.1, forward strand.
CTTACCCTAGCTCCATACAAAACTTGACTGGAGAGATGAAAAATCAGCACATGATTGGAATTTTATTTTAGGATTTTACTTTCATGTTAATACAATCATTGCATTCATTGAAAACCATCAATAAGTAATTCATTTGATTTTGGAGCTTGTAAATACTACCAAACCTCATTCCATCTAAATGAGCACTCTTCAACCATATTTGTTGTTCTGTCAATTTATTGCTGAATGTGTGAAAACCTCGTATTAAAAAATATAAGTTTACATAGTGCTATGCTTGCTTGTGGTAAGAAAACGAAGTCAGGCTTTCATTTTAGAATTTTGGTTATGGCTCTTTCAACAAATCATTTTAAATTAATTAAGTGTGACACTCTTCTGTACACCTATACATCAATAAAAAATGTGAATTCCCCCCCCCACCCCTGTTGTTCTCCATTTTTACTTTTGTTGCTTTATTCAATAATGTTTTATAAAATAAGTTATATTTAGTATTTTATTTCATTGTTTTTCATGATATGCAACACCACATAATTATAGACTGCTTTCTTCTTGCAGTAACTGGTGTGATGGTCACATGGTCATCTACTAGACAACCAACCAATTGGGTGTAAAGTTGGACAAAGTCATTCTAGATTATTCTTCACATGGGTCAGCTGGATGAGCTATATGGAGGTAATTCCTGTTGTTTTTAATATATAGAGATATTTATTGTAGCAGTTTAAAAGAAAGTAGCGATGTAAAAGCCTTTACATCATAAGTTGTAAGCGTAGTTGCAAGACGCAAGCTTAAAGATAGATGAAAATACTAGGTTGTTGTACCAGTCCAAAAATTCAGCTATTGTTTAGTAGCCGTAATGAGTGTCAGGAAATTGTAATATAGCTTGCATATAGCTGTAATAATACATGAAAAGCTATAATGCATTAGGGAAAAGCTTTCCCAACTTATGTAAAGTCCCAACAATTCCTATTAAGTATAACATGAATCCTTGATTAAACTACTTCTAGAATTATTCGGAAATTTTTAATTACAATTTTACCAGTAAACAGTTTCAAACTTTTCATCGAGTTATATTTTCAAGAATTACAAATAAAATTTGACTAAAGTTGAACTGATATATTATTTTGCTTCTCTATAAGTTGGTATGGCCTGGATGTTTTATGCGGTTTATCTTAACCTGATTATACATACCCTCGGTGGTTGATGTCTACTTTTATACCCTAATTATATTATTTTACCCCAATCAGCTGAATATTCCAATTTTAAATTACTAGGGAATGGGTTTTACCAGTAGCAGCCAAATTCTGCCAAAGTCTCACATTTAAACTATATGCCTCTGGTACTATGCATTATATACAATGTTCTTATTCTCTATAGTCTCTAAAACTGGTTATTGATGCTTCAACTAAATTTTGTTGTTTTTAAAGTCACTTTTATTGTGGATGTTTGTCTTGATAGTTGTTAGTGTGCCATGCAGGATTTAGAGCTGTAAATACTGCTTCACTTTTCATATAATGTATATTGTTGTATCCTATATTGTCATGATGCCAGTTATAAAATTTTTCACAGTCTGTCAAAAGGGGGAAATTAATAGTAAATATTCATGAAAGGGGGAATATTAGGGAGTGGTTGGTAACTCCTGTGTTATATATTTCTACTGCACTATAAGGGAGAAAATATGTTGTCCACATTATCTATTCTGCATAACCTGTTCGCTGTTGACATTTGGGCATACATGCTTTTACAGGTACACTGTAAGGCATACAAATTGTTTGGGTATTACATGAGCATGGAAAGCTTTTGTTGAATCATTACAACTTTAATTGTATTAACATAGCTATGTTAGCTACATTAGGCTATGTTAGCTACAGTATGTTTTCCTCTGTTGTGTTATTTGCTTGTGTGCAGCTATTTTGGCTATTTCAGAAAAAAGCTATTTTCTAGACTAATATAAACCCTGCACTTTCAGCTCTCTCTTCATTCAGTCTTTGGAAACCCACATCTCTCTTCAAGCAACATTTAGAAATGCTCATCTTTCATCTAAAGGATTTACAGCACCAAAAGGTTACAGTACTGGCACGACTATATGTGGGATAATATATAAGGTAAGTTTCATTTTTCATTTGTTGATGCACATAATTTATTTGTTGAAAAATAGTTAATAAATTCAGTTTGAGACAAAGTTGTTTGTGGATTAGGTGTTATTGTTATTAATGTTCAACAATTGTTATGGCCATAATAAAAATAGGAAATGTTAGTTGCAAAGTATTGAGTTTACACAAACTTATATCTCTAAACTGTGTTTTAGGATGGAGTTATCCTGGGCATGGATACCAGGGCTACAGAAGATACTGTTGATAAGCTGGCATGCTGTCTTTAGTCTCTACTTCTTCCAGTGGACCCTACAGGCCCCAAACCCTCCACCATATGCCCTCATGGATCCTCTGACGTCGCACAATGCAGCACCGTGGGTTCCTGCTCCCTAATTGCTATGGCTGTCTTTGAGAACTGATAGAAACTGGTAGGTACCCGAAATTTGATATGTAGCATGTAGAAATCATTCTAGTAACTTTGTTTTGCTGTTCACTTCTCTTTATAATAATTATATTCTTGTTGTCCTGTTTGCTTTCCTCTTATAGCAGTTACCTTTTCTCTTTCCGAACATAGTTTTTGTTCTCCAGTTTGCTTTCCTCTCTAGTCTTGAAACTTTTGTAGTTTGAGCCAGTGAAAAAGCCATTGGAATATTTAATGACCTGGGCCCGGGTTCCCACATTGACCTCTGCGTTACACAAAAATTACATCAGATAAAACAAACTGAATACAGGAGAGGTTAGTGCAGTGTTTACCATTCTGTTCCCCTTTCTTAATGCACTTCTCTGTTCACTTTACATGTCAATTTTTTTCTTTTCCTTTTATATATGATGACTAAGACTAAGACTAAGACTAAGACTAAGACTAAGACTAAGACTAAGACTAAGACTAAGACTAAGACTAAGACTAAGACTAAGACTAAGACTAAGACTAAGACTAAGACTAAGACTAAGACTAAGACTAAGACTAAGACTAAGACTAAGACTAAGACTAAGACTAAGACTAAGACTAAGACTAAGACTAAGACTAAGACTAAGACTAAGACTAAGACTAAGACTAAGACTAAGACTAAGACTAAGACTAAGACTAAGACTAAGACTAAGACTAAGACTAAGACTAAGACTAAGACTAAGACTAAGACTAAGACTAAGACTAAGACTAAGACTAAGACTAAGACTAAGACTAAGACTAAGACTAAGACTAAGACTAAGACTAAGACTAAGACTAAGACTAAGACTAAGACTAAGACTAAGACTAAGACTAAGACTAAGACTAAGACTAAGACTAAGACTAAGACTAAGACTAAGACTAAGACTAAGACTAAGACTAAGACTAAGACTAAGACTAAGACTAAGACTAAGACTAAGACTAAGACTAAGACTAAGACTAAGACTAAGACTAAGACTAAGACTAAGACTAAGACTAAGACTAAGACTAAGACTAAGACTAAGACTAAGACTAAGACTAAGACTAAGACTAAGACTAAGACTAAGACTAAGACTAAGACTAAGACTAAGACTAAGACTAAGACTAAGACTAAGACTAAGACTAAGACTAAGACTAAGACTAAGACTAAGACTAAGACTAAGACTAAGACTAAGACTAAGACTAAGACTAAGACTAAGACTAAGACTAAGACTAAGACTAAGACTAAGACTAAGACTAAGACTAAGACTAAGACTAAGACTAAGACTAAGACTAAGACTAAGACTAAGACTAAGACTAAGACTTTCTACAAATTGATTTTTTTTTTTTGCAGACAAGAAGTCTTACAAAAAGAACCAGATCATGAACAACGCTGCTTTGCACCGTAGAATTTATTGTTGCATTTGTGTTCTAATCAAATAAAATACATGTAAAAACAAAAAAATTCTTGTAATAAAGCACTAGATGCAAAATAAAATGTTCATGATGCATGTTTGTAGTAATAAAATTCTGCAAGCCTAATACATTAGATAAATTGAAGGAGTTTATCAAAAAATCCGGTGTAATCAGTATATCAGCATTATAGTATAAAAATATTACTGTTGCAATGGTACATAACAATGTAAAAGAAGACTTGTGACATAAGGCATAAGGCACCTGTGAACACATGTCAGACTTGGCAGTCATGGTACATGGCACCTGCTTTATCACCTTGCAGCATGGCTCAACGGCTCAATACATTTGTGCTTCGCTCCAGCAAATCTGATTGGCTGACAAATGCTGAGTTGACACTGGCAGTGATGTCGCAATCTGTGTGCAGCAGGCAGGGAATCATGAGGAATAGATTGATACTGGGGAGAGTTTCTACAAACAGAATAATATATATAAAGTTGGGACAAGTACATACAAAACCAGCATTACTAACTTTAAATACTTGATAAAGTTAGTTGCCAAGCCTTTGAACTAATAGCAAAACCTCAGCATATATAATACAGAAGGTTATCTGGACTTTCTGAAAGTCAAACTGAAACTTCTCAGTTAGCATAGTCATAGTATGTAGACATAGTCATAGTATGTAGACATAGTCATAGTATGTAGACATAGTCATAGTATGTAGACATAGTCACATGTGTATAAATTAGCAATCATTTACAGTAACTGTGGAATAATGTTACCTTCTAGCCTTTCAACCTCTGCTCTGTTCAAGTCCTCTGGTAGCAGCAACCATGACAGTCTCAGAGTTTTCTCCACCGCTGGTTCACTATCTTATGTTTGAGACGTCAGTGATGGGTGGGTCTGACTGCAACAGTAGTATAAAATCATTCATTCCACATTCTCAAAACTTATGACCAATTGTGGTGCATAAGTAGAGTCTGGTGCCCATTTACCACTGAACTACTAGGCCAGAGTGGTTGGATTTTACCATTATCATCATTATTTCTAACTGACCAACCTTTACTAAACTGTGAAACCTATTCAACAATGTATTCTATATAATACATGACGAACTTACAGGAATACGAAACATAAATAGGGGTACAATAAATATTATTCAGTGAAGCTACAACACTATAAGTTACCAAAAGAAGGAAATTTGAATATACAGTGATATAATGCAATACAAAATAGCTACCTTGTGGGTCCATGCCTAGTAGAACGCTGATAACTAATTGTCATTTGCCTGCTATAAATAGCTTAAAATACAGGCTATTCTCTAATGGCCTAATAGTTAACTATTGTAGCCTGCTATATAGCCGAGTCATTAGCTTTGCAATTGAATTAGTAATAACTACTAGTGATGAAATGGCCTAGTCTAGTTCAAGAAAAAATTTTATAAGTAGGTGTAGCATTGTCTCACCACACCTAGTAGCATTTATAGGACCAGTACCGTCTCACCACACCTAGTAGCATTTATAGGACCAGTACCGTCTCACCACACCTAGTAGCATTTATAGGACCAGTACCGTCTCACCACACCTAGTAGCATTTATAGGACCAGTACCGTCTCACCACACCTAGTAGCATTTATAGGACCAGTACCGTCTCACCACACCTAGTAGCATTTATAGGACCAGTACCGTCTCACCACACCTAGTAGCATTTATAGGACCAGTACCGTCTCACCACACCTAGTAGCATTTATAGGACCAGTACCGTCTCACCACACCTAGTAGCATTTATAGGACCAGTACCGTCTCACCACACCTAGTAGCATATATATTAGTAGTATTATCTCACCACTGCCAGCACGCGTGAAGGGGCAGAGATGACAGCTGTAGTTCTCACTGGTCTGTTCCCTCTGTCTATGTAGCTATGTAGCTATGTAGCTATGTAGCCCTGGTATCCATGACCCAGGATAACGCCATCCTAGAACAGTTCAGAGATATAATTTGTGTAAACTCAATACTTTGCAACTAACATTTCCTATTTTTATGAAATGAAACTTACCTTATATAATATTATCCCACATATAGTTGTGCCAGTACTGTAACCTTTTGGTGCTGTAAAACCTTTAGATGAAAGATGAGCATTTCTTAAAACAACCAACTCTCAAGATAATTCCTGTTGCTTGAAGAGAGATGTACGTTTCCAAAGACTGAATGAAGAGAGAGCTGAAAGTGCAGGGTTTATATCAGTCTAGAAAATAGCTTTTGTCTGAAATAGCCAAAATAGCTGCACACAAGCAAATAACACAACAGAGGAAAACAGACTGTAGCTAACATAGCATAATGTAGCTAACATAGCTATGTTAATAAAATTAAAGCTTTAATGATTCAACAAAAGCTTTCCATACTCATGTAATGTCCAAACAATTTCCACGCCTTACAGTGTACCTGTAAAAGCAGGTATGCCCAAATGTCAACAGCGAACAGGTTATGCAGAATAGATAATGTGGACAACATATTTTCTCCCTTATAGTGCAGTAGAAATATATAACACAGGAGTTACCAAACTTTCCCTAATATTCCTCCCTTTCATGAATATCAACTATTAATTCTCCCCTTTCAACAAGTGAAAAATTTTCATTACTGACATCATGATAATAGAGAATGTGTCATCCCAGTTAGATACTATCTATTTATTTTCGTGCAATATATATTTTATATGCAATTTATTTGAATATTTTTGAAATATGTTTATATTTAAATAAGCTTGGTTTAATTGTTATCTAGCACATAAATATATTCCTTTGATCTGCATTAACTTATTAATTTTGCATATTCTATATTTCTTGTTGTTTGAAAAAAATATTCCGGTAATAAATATTCATTAAAATTAATGTCTATTATTGATGTATTACTGTTTTTTGCCTCACACAAATTTATGAAAAGTGAGCTATTATTCCAGATGCTTTATATTAGCTATTTAGCAATCAATACCCCAGTTATATACATTATTATGGTACCAATAAAAATAGTTTCTAACTGGGTTAAAACCATAGAGGATACAGAGATATATATTCCGTGAAACAGTATTTAAAGCTTTAAAACCTGCATGGCACACCAACAATTATGTCTAGAAATCAAGATAAACACCAACTGCTAAAACCTTATGGATATCAATTTTAAATAGCAGGAATTTGGGATAAGGTAACTTTAGAATATAAAGATTTAAAATAAAACATACCATGAACAGATAAAGATGAGGCTTACAGGGATGGGAAGAATAACACAGAGAGAAAAAGAGTACAGGTTGCTGTTCCTCTGCCCATTCTGTAACACAAAAAATAGTAAATAAACTTGTTCAAAATACACTAGGAAAAAAAGAAGCATAATAGAAACATCACCTGTAGAATTTTTTCTATCAAATTGACAAATTTACTAGCAAATTCCAAGCATTCAAAAAACACTCAACACCATGTTAGCTCTGTAGAAGTATATATTATATATAAAGTTTCTAACTGGTTAAATGATTGAACCAACATCAAAATTTTCTACTCATATATAATACAGATGTGTGATATAAATAGGAAATCTAGTAATGTAATGAGTCTTGTGAAACAGTACAAATTTACAGCTCTAAAACCTACGTAGCAAACCAGCAATTCAAAGAATCAAGACAGAAATTCACAATAAAAGTAGCTTTAAAACAATAAAATTTAGTTGAAGCATAAAACACCAGTTTTAGAGAATATAGAAAATAAGTATATTGTATAATGCATATACTACGAGAGACTTTGACAAAATTCCGCTGTACGTGCCACAGTTAACCCTAATTTGCTAATAATTCAAAAATGCAACATCCAGCTGCATGACTGAAACTGAAAACTTGGACATGCAAAAGTAATAACCGGCTAACCTCACACTGCAAATAGAGAAGTATGCAGTTCATCTCAGTCTGAAAATAGTTCAGGTCAAGCAAAGATCAAACAACTCCAACTAATACCAAACCATCCAGAAGGAATATTATGAGGCAGCCATTAGTAACCTGTAAGTGAAACAAACCAACACTGGGTTTGAGCCAGGAAGGTTTCAGACGCATCAAAAGCAAATGAAGCTGCAAAGATATATAAATGATATCTTTATACGAAGCTAGGGTGAGGCAGAGGTGATCTATATGAGAGTGGCAACTTTAGGGAATCATGGGGACATCATTATGCTCTATTGCGTGCCTGGAGTTAATATAATTTAAAAAAGGGAAAATTTTGCCACTTCTGTTATTTTATTATTATTTTTATTTTATTTGTACACTTTTTAGTTTTATTTGTTGGTATAGTTTTGAAACACATTCTTTATGCATATAAAATTAAAAACAATTTTAAAACTCACTCCTGCACGTAAATACAAAGCTATAAAGTTTAAGCTTCGATATGATTACAGTGTCAATATGAATAGAATAATGCTTGCAATAACCATTTTACACAAAATACATTATAATTGCTATAAATGTACAAGACTAGTGAATTGGATACAAATAGGCACGGTAATACTATACTTAATTTATGCTATTTTTAAATTTTTTAGTAAACAATTGGCATGCTCACAGTGGTTTTGGCCTACTCACTATGAAAACATGAGAAAATAGTAGTAATAAAGAAATCGAAAAAAAAGTTGTGTTCAAGATTAGAATTGCAACAACAATCTTCATTTTCATTTTTAGAATCAACTTGTTATAGCATTTGTATTAATTAACTATTACCATTTAGTTTAATTTTAAATTTAACATCAACTAAACTCCAGTGTATTATTTGGAAAATTGAACTATTAGATGCATTACTCAGAAATTAACCAAAAAGACTGGTAATGTGATTACTGTAAAAATGAATTTAATAATTACTAGAAAATTAGACATGGTAACTGCACAATTTATTAAATTACTTTATAAGCCAACTATTACCAATAGTTATGCATGTGTAGCCTAATATGTGACCAGTCGCGACAAAACCGGGGATGTGGCGGCGTTTATAAAGTGTAGTAAATGAAGGTTTAATTTGGAAATACTTAAATTTGAAATTAATTTCCAATTTTTAGATTTTGAACTTTTCTAATACAAAAGAATCCAAGGATTTCAAAAATCATACTTTTGTAAGCATTTGATGATTCCTTCAGCTCTAAAATTGCATTTAAAGTTGGTAACTAAGGCTTTCAATTTTTTAAATGATGAAACAATTGCGAAGTTATCAATTAAAGAAAGAAGACAATTTTAGTCATTTTCATAGCGTGGGATCTTTCAAATTTATTTTTCATCAAATAAATTTTGCTTACACCTACTTCTTCGTATTGTCAGAAGCATCATATTTAAAATCGAAGGCTAGTTTTAGTTTTCCATCGTGTTCCATCCAAAGTTAGCTTTTAAGTTACTGAGCTGTTTTGCCCTTTGGTGATAAATGCTGAACTTAATCTTTATCTTTAGCGTTCAAGCTTGAAAACCACAACAATACAGGTAATTATACTCAAAACAATCATTTACGTTACTAACTTAGAATTGTTGCCAGGATTATTTGTAGTTATCAATTTATTAATAATAATATTTAATTTTATACTATCACTAGGACTAGGGGTATGTCTTAGAGTTAGTCTATTCTATTCTATACTACTACTAGTAACTATTTAAATGACTCTCACTATGACTCATAGTTTGAGGTACGGTTACTCATAATGATAATCATAATGAATATTATTCATGTTTTACTGATACTGGTATTTGGTAGTAAAACCAAATGTAGCTCAATAAATTTTTAATATTAATACTAATACTAATAGTATAACTATTACTATAACTATAAGTAATTATTAATTATAAATTCACTATTAGTATTACTATTACTATTAGTATTACTGTATTAGTATTTGAGTCTGACTCTGAGTTTTGCCTTTGCTCTTAAAACTTGATACTCATACTGATAGTATTATATTTATTGATTTATTCTATAGTTAATATTTCAATTTACATTAGACTTACTCTTAGTCTTAGTAATTTTCAGCCTCTGTTTTAGATTTTGTCAATACAGATACTGATTACTTTTACTATTAGTATTAATATTAGGCCTACTAATACTAGTCAAACTACCGGTTCCTTTTGTGATTTTTAAATTAGCTCAAAGTTTGATTTAAAATATAATGATACAATCTTTATCACATTATGCAGGCTTACAGTTAGTGTCACTGTCAAAACTCAATTGATAATCATATTCATAGTGATAAAAGCATCACCTATAACCAAATTGAAATGATAAATGTGACTAAATGTAAATGAGTATAATGATGAAATATTAATGCGAGTTCATGATGATTCTATAGTTGACTGACTTAGTTTTTCAGTGAGTTACTTTTAGTCTTATTTAGTGAGTAGTAACACTAACTGAATGCATAAATAGTCTAAACTTTTTAATTTTATTATAACATGAGCTAAAAATTTATTCATTTTTTAAAGTAATTTATTGAATTCAAATTGATTTTATAGTAAATGTCTTTAATAGATTCAGTTGCACTTAGCTAGCTTTTTTACTCAATTAAATGCCTGAGTTTTTAATAGTTATCTAAAGACATTGCTTCAAAATTGCCAATTGCAGATATGCTAGATATTCAAGTGCATAATGTGTAATTTTACTGATAATACTATGTTAATATAGAATAATCTGATATTCTGTACATTTTAGAAAGTGGACTTGTGAGGGCATTAGAGTGAAGACTTATACCTACACAACTCTACTACCTATCAATCTAATACTTCTAATGTAGACACTCTGAATTTTGGCTTGCAGGGTTATGGCTTCTGCTTATTTCATTCATAAAAAGGTTTGTAGTCTTTTAATGATGTGCTTGAAAATTATCAATAATTTTTTTAATTTAAATTGTTCTGTTTAATTCAATAAATTTGAACGTTGATGAAATGCAGGATCACAATTAACTGCTGCCATAATAGTACCACAAGAGTGTTTAGCCAACTAATTTTTTATAATATAATTGGGTATAATTTTCTAATCAAGCTACCATTTCCTTTTGTTATTTAAAAAAAGTCAACATTGTACTTTCAGCTCTGGAATAGACAATAAGTGGGTAGATTGGCAGGATGGATGTCAAGTAGCAGCATCTATAATTGCTAGAAAATCAGCTGATGATAGTGATAAAGCTTTTGCCACATACATGATGTTATGTGTCCATACTCCGTAAACTCATGTTATGAAGACCAAGGAAGTAGAAAGATGATAAGTGCCTTCTTTGCAACAACCATAGAAGCTACCTAATTTTCTTTTCTTGATAAGAGTTAATTCAAGCATAATGGTTGTATCCAGCCTGGGTTTTTACTGCATTTAATTGGTTTTTTAAAATAATGTATTTGATGTTTTAAATGTGAATATTATTGCCTAATAAAACTCAAAAGTTCAAATAGCTGATTTTATGTTTATATTTTCAACATCTCAGCCAAATCAATTGCTAAATTTAGTTGCCGTTAGAGATTATAAAGATATTTATGAATGAACCTCGCATGATCTCATAATAGTCAAATAATTTTTTAATAAGTGTTCTACTAATTAAGCAATAATTATGAAACAGCACAGCTCAATAGCTGCAGTTTGATATATTACACGATATATTAGAGGAAAGAGAGATATTCAATGTATAAGAGGAAGCAGCTGCCATTTTGTTTTATATTACTTCCTGCTGACTTGGATGCCTAATTTAAATATCTCAACACAAAAACTTGCTGAAACATCCTCTTCTTTGCTGGAATTGTTAAACCTTTCAACCATTAAACAAAGTAAAAAGCGAATCGACAAATAAATTAGACAAAAAGTTTGGTGGCCATATTTGACCTAATTTTATGTTGAGGCAGCATGAAATTTAGTTTAACAGAAAGCCCAAACTTTCACAATTATTTTGATACCAAATTTGTCACTATTTCTTTTATACAAAGACCCGTTGCTAAGGCTTATAAATTGTAAACAAATAATTCTCAACTTATTCTAGAGTTGCCAACTTTAAACGCGATTTTCTCGAAACAGTAATTTAGAAATTCTAAAAACGTTGAAGTTTTTAAATACTGATATCTCGAGTTCTATTTATGCTAGAGACTTCAAATGAAGTGCAAAATGTTCGAAAAAGTCTGCTCTATCACTCTATAGTAATAACTAGATTTTCAACAATTTATATACATCTCTTGTTTTGTGGTGCCAGGTCACATATATTGACATCATACAGCCCAAAGTTATTCAATTTAATTATTATTATTTGAATTATCTTTAAAAAGTTCACACTTTTTTAGTCATAAAACAATTATTAAATACTACATTGAGTGCTTTAAATATTTGTTTTTGTTTTGCAAATTTTTTCAAATTTCCTAAACTTGTTCATTAAATCAAAACATATAAAAGACTACTGTAACTACACACTATTGTAACTACACACTACTGTAACTACACTACTGTAACTACACTATTGTAACTACACTATTGTAACTACACACTACTGTAACTACACTACTGTAACTACACTATTGTAACTACACTATTGTAACTACACTACTGTAACTACACTACTGTAACTACACTACTGTAACTACACTACTGTAACTACACACTACTGTAACTACACTACTGTAACTACACTATTGTAACTACACTACTGTAACTACACTGCTGTAACTACACACTACTGTAACTACACTACTGTAACTACACTGCTGTAACTACACACTACTGTAACTACACTACTGTAACTACACTATTGTAACTACACTACTGTAACTACACTGCTGTAACTACACTACTGTAACTACACTACTGTAACTACACTACTGTAACTACACTATTGTAACTACACACTACTGTAACTACACTACTGTAACTACACTACTGTAACTACACTACTGTAACTACACTACTGTAACTACACTATTGTAACTACACACTATTGTAACTACACTACTGTAACTACACTATTGTAACTACACTACTGTAACTACACTGCTGTAACTACACTACTGTAACTACACACTATTGTAACTACACTACTGTAACTACACACTACTGTAACTACACTACTGTAACTACACTACTGTAACTACACACTACTGTAACTACACTACTGTAACTACACTACTGTAACTACACTATTGTAACTACACTATTGTAACTACACTCCTGTAACTACACTGCTGTAACTACACTGCTGTAACTACACACTATTGTAACTACACTACTGTAACTACACTGCTGTAACTACACTACTGTAACTACACACTACTGTAACTACACTACTGTAACTACACTATTGTAACTACACTACTGTAACTACACACTACTGTAACTACACTACTGTAACTACACTATTGTAACTACACTACTGTAACTACACTGCTGTAACTACACACTACTGTAACTACACTACTGTAACTACACTGCTGTAACTACACACTACTGTAACTACACTACTGTAACTACACTATTGTAACTACACTACTGTAACTACACTGCTGTAACTACACTACTGTAACTACACTACTGTAACTACACTACTGTAACTACACTATTGTAACTACACACTATTGTAACTACACTACTGTAACTACACTATTGTAACTACACTACTGTAACTACACTGCTGTAACTACACTACTGTAACTACACACTATTGTAACTACACTACTGTAACTACACACTACTGTAACTACACTACTGTAACTACACTACTGTAACTACACACTACTGTAACTACACTACTGTAACTACACTACTGTAACTACACTATTGTAACTACACTATTGTAACTACACTCCTGTAACTACACTGCTGTAACTACACTGCTGTAACTACACACTATTGTAACTACACTACTGTAACTACACTACTGTAACTACACTGCTGTAACTACACACTACTGTAACTACACTGCTGTAACTACACTATTGTAACTACACTACTGTAACTACACTGCTGTAACTACACTACTGTAACTACACTACTGTAACTACACTACTGTAACTACACTATTGTAACTACACACTACTGTAACTACACTACTGTAACTACACTACTGTAACTACACTACTGTAACTACACTACTGTAACTACACTATTGTAACTACACACTATTGTAACTACACTACTGTAACTACACTATTGTAACTACACTACTGTAACTACACTACTGTAACTACACTGCTGTAACTACACTACTGTAACTACACACTATTGTAACTACACTACTGTAACTACACACTACTGTAACTACACTACTGTAACTACACTGCTGTAACTACACACTACTGTAACTACACTACTGTAACTACACTACTGTAACTACACTATTGTAACTACACTATTGTAACTACACTCCTGTAACTACACTGCTGTAACTACACTGCTGTAACTACACACTATTGTAACTATACACTACTGTAACTACACTACTGTAACTACACTACTGTAACTACACTACTGTAACTACACTATTGTAACTACACTATTGTAACTACACTACTGTAACTACACTACTGTAACTACACACTACTGTAACTAATTTGGTATTCTACATGACCACCACATCACAGTTAGGTTGTATTCGCTGATGGATTTATAATTGAAGACATAATATCATATAGCCTACAAAATGTACATAAATATTCATAACAATATTAAGGTGAAGACTTCAAGGGCTATGAGGTAGCTCTGATTGAATTTATTAATAATACAAGGCACTGCAAATTAATTGAAGACAAATGTGCACAATTTTTATATAAAACCAATTTCCGTGTTCAAACTACACTAAGAGCTAAAGTATTTCTGAATATGTCAAGTATACATAAATGTTGCTAGTAGGTACTGCTAAAAGATGGTTCTACTGTGAGACTGTACTTGATGAGATTAAGAAATGCTATTGGACGAGTTCAAAATGCCAATAAAAGTAAAGAAAACCAAGTTCTTACCACGTCTACATGCAACAGAGGCTAAGGGGCAGGTATACTGGGCAGATGTCTTTTCTTAAATTGAATAATGAAAAAAAACTGATAAATAATTCACAACTCAAGAAATGTGAAAGTGTTAGAATTTATACATTTGGAACCAAAATGTTACTATCATATACATATAAATAGTAATAGCAGAGGAGATTAAAACTAGTGAAACAGTTACTACCTGGCCTACAGAGTTCATGACCAGCAGCGGCAGTGGGTTATACTAATTACCTGAGGCTAATGGCCATTAAGTTTATATATCAGCTCATATAAGATAAACTATTTCGAATATACTGAGGTTTGAGATGTCATGTATAGCACCAAGTATCACAGAGTAGCACCAACTGTCACTTGAATAAAAAATTCTTATTAGCTATTGCCATAATCAATAAATCAATAGGTGTAACTGTAAGATAAAAATTACATGTTGGCAATAATTATATTCTTTACTTTTAGATAATCATTTTGAGCTTCATATTCATATTCGTATTAACAGTCGACTTTGAACTTGAGTTTGTGATTCGGATTCACATACTCATACTGATACTGTGACTGAGAGTGATATTCATAGTGATGGTCATACTGTCATTGTGATTAAAATCTTAATTAATAAATATAATTTGTACTTGATACTAATAGTAATACTAATAGTATTAATAATACTGATTACTTTACAGCAGTTCCAGTCAATAATAAAAAACTTGTAATTGTAATCAATTATTATTTACCTTGAAGTTGATATCGACGAAGAGCTTCAATGACTTCTGCACTCAGTTACTTATACCACATTGAGTTACTTTACCAACTTCAGTTAGTGCCGCTGAACAGCTAACGGATGACCTCGTTGCAACGCCTGCACCTAGTCGTCCGTAACTGATCACGTGCTTTTCTGTCACGCATGCAGTGCTCCGTCTGTAAAAAATAATATATTATAATTACATTATAGACCAATCGCCTACACGGAATAAAATAAAACCGCAATTCTCATCTTGGTATCAACTCACTTATTTCCATTCAAATAATTATAATAACTTTATTGTGTATTGTAAAATAATTGCGCATACTGGGATTCAAACCACAGACCTCCACTCTTGCAAGCAGGCGCTCTAAGCCAATTACACCATAGTCCACCACAGACTCTACATATATATTTATACTAAGCTGTGTACTGATTACTGAATGAGGTATACACTAATAGAAAACTCATTTTTCTACACTTCTCAATCTGTTCCACATTGTAATTTGAACTTGAAGCTATTCATTCATTCTGTTTGTATTTTGAAGAAGAGGTAACCAAGGAAAGGTGGCAAAGCTGTAAGAATTAAGATGCATTAGTTAAGCTGTGATGTAGAGCCACACACTACATGTAACACATCATATACTACATGTAACACATCATATACTACATGTAACACATCATATACTACATGTAACACACCATATACTACATGTAACACACCATATACAACATGCAACACATCATATACTACATGAAACACAGATTGCATTATATCATAGTAGATTGTATTATATCATAGTAGATTGTATTATGCAGATTGTATTATATGATAGTAGATTCGTGTTGCATTGATGTTTTATTTTGAATAAAATATGTGTAAACATGAAAAATATAAAAACTGCAGAGAATAAAATTATAAAACTCAAACACACAATATCTAAATTATGAAAAATAACATGAATGCACATTTTCTGTCCATAAGATTTCTAATTCCAATGATTATTCTATAATTGTAGAGTATATTAGAAGATAAAATCTAAGATGTAACATTTGACACAAAAACTCTTGTGGCATACAATATTGTACATAGATTAATGATTGAAAATAATTTTGATTACATAGCACTCAAATAATACTCTGTATATACTGTACAATTTATATAGTAAAGTAATTCACTGGGTGAAGTCATATATATTATTATATGTAGCAGTCAATTGACAGTATCCAATATGGCGCTGCTAAACAGTATCCAATATGGCGCTGCTAAACAGTATCCAATATGGCGCTGCTAAACAGTATCCAATATGGCGCTGCTAAACAGTATCCAATATGGCGCTGCTAAACAGTATCCAATATGGCGCTGCTACACAGTATCCAATATGGCGCTGCTAGTTGAGTCTACATTGTTGCTACTGTCTGTCTGAGTACTGCTGTAAGATGCCTCACGGAGTCGCAGTATCATATTGTAGAGAGGGTCACCAGGGTCTACGTCCCGGCTGCTACCCTCCTTACCACCGTCCTTGCCGCACGAGGAGGTCTGTTTGGCACTGAGGGGGGAGGTGCAGCTGGTCTGGTGTTTATCATAACCAACATCTTCAGCTCTCAAATGGATTAAATCAGCTGAATCGAGACACCACGGGTATGTCTGTATCAGCCAGTCTGTAGGATCCTCCCACGCAGACTTCTGTCCATATTTCTACAAGACATTTCAACCAGATGTTAGTCCATCATTCAACTATATGCCAGTTCAGCATTCAACACGGAACTACATTAGCATAAGGAAATGGTTCAATGAAATAGTGGTGGTTACCTGCAGCCCCTCCTTGATGGCCTCTTTCAAATACGGCACCAGTGAGAAGTTCCAGAGCTGAGTGAACCACGTCTGACTGGAAGAGATGTCCATAGGACAGTCTAGGAACTGCCTCGGCCCGATAGTGTTGTCAGAGCTGTGGTGTGTCTCTATAAACTTATTCAGATGCTGCCACACCTTCGGTATCCACTCTATGATCTGAGAAACACACCGAATTTAGACACAGTTGAGCTTACAGTACAGGTAATATAGTTGAGCTTACAGTACAGGTAACACAGTTGAGCTTACAGTACAGGTAATATAGTTGAGCTTACAGTACAGGTAATACAGTAGAGCTTACAGTACAGGTAATACAGCTAAGCAGGTAACACAGTAGAGCTTACAGTACAGGTAACACAGTTAAGCAGGTAACACAGTTAAGCAGGTAACACAGTTAAGCAGGTAACACAGCTAAGCAGGTAACACAGTAGAGCAGGTAAAGTTGTTAGGTTAAACAGCAGAACTTACTTTTCCCAAGTCATTGTTGAGCGTGTTGTCGGAGACCTCGGATGACACAAGTTTTCTTCTCAAGTAGCGGCCGAGAAACCCCTTGACTGGCTCCATGTGGTTAGCGCAAAGAATCCACCGGAAGTTGTGGTGCAGCTGTAGGTTGGTTGTCGCGTTAGTGGTCTGGTTCATTGTGCCAATAATATAGGGACTGTAATATGAGAGAGTATACAGGGGGTGAGATACAGTGTAATATAAGGAGTGTAGAGAGAGTATACAGGGGGTGAGATACAGTATAATATAAGGAGTGTAGAGAGTATACAGGGGGTGAGATACAGTGTAATATAAGGAGTGTAGAGAGTATACAGGGGGTAAGATACAGTGTAATACAAGGAGTGTAGAGAGTATACAGGGGGTAAGATACAGTGTAATATAAGGAGTGTAGAGAGTATACAGGGGGTAAGATACAGTATAATATAAGGAGTGTAGAGAGAGTATACAGGGGGTAAGATACAGTGTAATACAAGGAGTGTAGAGAGAGTATACACAGGGTTGTTTAACTGACCACTTAGCTGACTTGTGACTGAGGAAGCCTGAGAAGACGTCCCCCAAACTTGACACGTGGTGGAGATTGTCTAAGATGATGGCCGTAGGTAGGAGCTCCATGTCACTGCTCTCACACTGCTCCTGTATGGAACACAGGTATTCCCTCAGCTCGCTACTCGACTTGTGTTCTCCATCAAAAGTTGCAACACTTTGAGGCAGTCTCGGCTTACCAGACCTATAACAGGTATAATAATAGTTATATATTACACAGGTATAATAATAGTTATATATTACACAGCTATAATAATAGTTATATATTACACAAGTATAATAATAGTTATATATTACACAGGTATAATAATAGTTATATATCATACAGGTGTATATCATACAGGTGTATATCATACAGGTGTATATCATACAGGTGTATATCATACAGGTATATATCACACAGGTATACGTCACACAGGTAAACATAGGTGTAATATGTTGAGACATACCGTGCAATGAGGTACGAGGCGAGGTGTTGTGCTAAGTGAGATTTCCCTGTACCTCTGGGACCAGAGAGTATAATTCTCCTATGTTCAGAGAGTAAACTAGCGTATCTCTGTATTATAGACTTTGGTATTCCAGTCTCAAATGCCAGAGTATCTACAGTGTTGTGTGTTGCTCCTATAACCAAACACAAATTATATATATTTCCTCAGAAACCAGAGATTTAGTACTGATTGTGACTAATAGTGAGTGTGACTAGTACTGAGTGTGACTAGTAGTGAGTGTGACTAGTAGTGAGTGTGACTAGTACTGAGTGTGACTAGTAGTGAGTGTGACTAGTAGTGAGTGTGACTAGTACTGAGTGTGACTAGTAGTGAGTGTGACTAGTAGTGAGTGTGACTAGTAGTGAGTGTGACTAGTAGTGAGTGTGACTAGTAGTGAGTGTGACTAGTAGTGAGTGTGACTAATAGTGAGTGTGACTAATAGTGAGTGTGACTAGTAGTGAGTGTGACTAATAGTGAGTGTGACTAATAGTGAGTGTGACTAGTAGTGAGTGTGACTAGTAGTGAGTGTGACTAGTAGTGAGTGTGACTAGTAGTGAGTGTGACTAATAGTGAGTGTGACTAAGAGTGAGTGTGACTAATAGTGAGTGTGACTAATAGTAAGTGTGACTAGTAGTGAGTGTGACTAATAGTGAGTGTGACTAATAGTGAGTGTGACTAGTAGTGAGTGTGACTAGTAGTGAGTGTGACTAATAGTGAGTGAAGGTACTAACCTTTGAGTACTATCTTAATGTTAGTTGTGTCCCCCACGAGATAGCCGTATGGTAGGAGTTCTGGACACTCGCCATCCTTGGTACGGTAGACCTCACCTACGATGTAGGCGTATATGCTCTCAGAGGTAAGACCCAGGTTGGTGCTCTGGTCTATCCTAGACAAGTACTGCTTGAATGTCCTCTTCACTAGACTGTCCAACACGTCCCACTTTGTCTTCCCTGTCACTGAGATACTTCCTATCAGACAGCTGGGGTTCTACAGTATGATATATTACAGTATAATAATATAGTACAGTGTAATAATATAACATCATTATATATATATATATATATATATATATATATATATATATATATATATATATAAAATACAGTATGATATATGATAAATGTTGATAGTACTATTAGTTGCAGCAGCTCTAGTAAAGTCCTCTAGAAGTAGTAGTGGTAGTAGTAGTAGTACTAGTACTAGTAGTAGCAGTAGTACTACTAGTACTAGTAGTAGTAGTAGTACTAGTAGTAGCAGTAGTACTACTAGTAGTAGTAGTAGTAGTAGTAGTAGTAGCAGTACTACTAGTAGTAGTAGTAGTACTAGTAGTAGTAGTAGTAGTAGTAGTAGTAGTAGTAGTACTAGTACTAGTAGTAGCAGTAGTACTACTAGTAGTAGTAGTAGTAGTACTAGTAGTAGCAGTAGTACTACTAGTAGTAGTAGTAGTAGTAGTAGTAGCAGTACTACTAGTAGTAGTAGTAGTAGTAGTAGTAGTAGTAGTAGTAGTAGTAGTAGTAGTAGTAGTAGTACTAGTAGTAGTAGTGATAGTACTACTAGTAGTAGTACTAGTAATAGTAGTAAGAGTAACTCACCAATCTACTATCCTCTGGCACTACACTCACAGTCACTCTCTTTCCGTTGTCACTTTCAGACATGCTGTGATTAGAGAGGAAGTCCAGTCCACTTCTGTCACCAGAGGCACCAAACGCCCTCTGGACAGGGGAGGTGAGAGACGTGGGACTGGTAGTTTGAGAGAAAGAGGTGGATAGGAGACTCATGCCCCCTGAGATGGAAGCTCCGGCACTGAGGGGGGAGGAGGGTGGCATGAGAGGAAGGGAGCTGCTCGACGTATCACCAACCATCCTGTGTAGTCGGTCATTGTCTGCCTTCAGGTAACTCATCTCTTGCTGTAAACAGTCAGCATCATTGTAACTCACTCTGCTGCTGCTGCTGCTGCTGCTGCTTCACTCACTCATACCTTACTAACTCTAGTCTAGTCACTACTCACTCTAGTCTACTCATACCGTACTAACGCAGTCAACATACCTTCATTCTACCCATGGCATCCCTCAGCTGCTCCAACTGATGGGCCGAGGTAAGAGCATCCAGTCTTATGTCCGTCAGCTTCATGTCTTTCTCTCTCAACAACCTCTTCATCTCAGCTATAGCCTCAGGAGAGAGCTCATCACAACTACACAAGAGATCAAACTGCCGTCAGCACACTAATCAGTGACATGACAACTTCTATTCACTAAACTAACTCTACAACTCATGCCTAGCCTAGTGTCCTACTGATTAGAAACACTCACTCAGTGTAGATGTTGTTGACAACACTCAGTCCCGGGACACTGTTCCGTGAGCCCATGTTATGAGTAGGGGTAGTGGGGGCACTGGCTGCACTCAACTCCGCATAGTGCATCGGATTCTCCCCCTCCACGTCGGATATTGATCCGCTCGTTGACTTTTTCTTTCCACCAAATGCTTTAGAGAAGCTGTTACGAATCTAAATTCAAGATGGAATGTTGCAAGTGTATTTGTTTAATGAGTATGAGTGAAAGGAAATAGAAATGGAGAAGTAGTAAATACCTTAGACTTAGTGTGATTGTGTTGAGAACTCATGGCAGAGTATAAAATCTGATAGAACACAGAGAGATGACTACAGCTCACCAACTGCCTTCATTACACAACGTATAAACTCAATTACCAGAAATTTAACCTTTACTCACTCATTTGTATATCAACAAAATATTGATTTGCTAGACTAAGTTTACTGAGACCACCGCGTGAAGGCGGGGCACGCTCCAGCACTTCATTAACAGACTTAAACCAAAACACTGCAACTAACTCTGCGTAGGTTTCTATGATTTACAGGCCTGCACAGGAAGCGGGGAGGGATACGCTGAGCCCCGACTTGATCATAAAGAACTTAGTCAACAGATAGAGATAAAAGTTCCATTAGTAATTAGCTAATAAATAATTTGTGATAACTTCAATTATCTTGCAGATCGATTTAATCTGATTACATGAATCAATAAGATAGCGGCATGCGACAAGCTCACCCCGGGAGGGCACAACTCCATATTCTACTTATCAGATACACACCCAGTTCTTTTTAGCCTTCTTTCTGGCTTCTGTGGAGGTGCTAATTCCACTTCCCATGGAGCTCATGCTATTCAGACTGTTTATACTGTCAGCTGACATCTGTCTCTCTAGTCCTGCAGCAAATGATTACACAGCTTAGACACTAGGTAGAGAGCAGGTAGAGAGCAGGTAGAGAGTAGGTAGAGAGTAGGTAGATACTAGGTAGAGAGTAGGTAGACACTAGGTAGAGAGTAGGTAGACACTAGGTAGAGAGTAGGTAGACACTAGGTAGACATTAGGTAGAGAGCAGGTAGATACTAGATAGAGAGTAGGTAGACACTAGGTAGAGAGTAGGTAGAGAGCAGGTAGATACTAGGTAGAGAGCAGGCAGATACTAGGTAGAGAGCAGGTAGACACTAGGTAGAGAGTAGGTAGAGAGCAGGTAGACACTAGGTATAGAGTAGGTAGAGAGCAGGTAGACACTAGGTATAGAGTAGGTAGACACTAGATATACACTAGGTAGAGAGTAGGTAGATACTAGGTAGAGAGTAGGTAGAGAGTAGGTATAGAGAGTAGGTAGATACTATGTAGAGAGTAGGTAGAGAGCAGGCAGATACTAGGTAGAGAGCAGGTAGACACTAGGTAGAGAGCAGGTACAGAGTAGGTAGAGAGCAGGTAGATACTAGGTAGAGAGTAGGTAGATACTAGGTAGAGAGCAGGTAGACACTAGATATACACTAGGTAGAGAGTAGGTAGATACTAGGTAGAGAGTAGGTAGATACTAGGTAGAGAGTAGGTATAGAGAGTAGGTATAGAGAGTAGGTAGATACTATGTAGAGAGCAGGTAGATACTAGGTAAAAAGAGAACAGTGAGCCATTTGATTAGTGAGTTTGTTATTCATATCTACTAACCAGCAGTTATCTATCAATTTCTATCTGCTAGTCAGAGTGATGACAGTTTGAAAATGTTAATCACCAATAATAAAGTGATTCATGGAAAGGCATTCACATCTCATTCTCTTTCCTATGAGTCTCACCACAGCTACATTATTATAGCAGCACTAATTACACCTCTGCTCACTAATTGCAAGCTATGTGAAGAAAACTATTTGTTGTTTTTTGCTAAAATCACAGAAATATTTCCACATCGACTCTTTGTTTCCATTTATTACATTTTCATGGCCCAAAATATTTCTGGACAAATATAGGAGTAATAAAAGCATAGAGGCTAGACTGAGAGTAATTAGTAATAAAGACAGTAGGGAGGGGGTTATGAACTGACCGTGATGGCCCACACTGCTGTGTAAGTTGAGAGCCTGGTTCTGACTGGTCTGTAGTATCTCAGTGTGAGCCAGGCCTGTCATACGCCTCAGGTTATCAATGGTTGACTTCATATCCGTCAGTTCGGAGTCCTTCTGCTCAGATCTGGACTGAAGTTGCTGCAGCCTGGCTGTCATGTTGCCCAGACTCTGTTCAAATGCTTGCACAACGTGAGCCTGTAACAAACAACTGCAGTATACAAACAACTCTCAACTACTATTACTAACTAACTAACCCAACAATGTGAAGAGGGGAGAGTTGGGAGCCCAACTACTAGTAATAAACTCAGACTGAATCTACAAAACACTAATCACCAACATTCTTCACCTCAGGAAACAAAGAAACTGCAAAAAATTACAGTCCAAATTGAGATGAAAGAGTATGCCAGACCTGATGGAATATGTAATTGCTTTGTTTATGAATTCCTAGAGCAGCTTGGGTGGGGTATGCGGAGTACACATGGGAGAGGGGAGATGACTCATACAGTTGCAGTTGTATATACATTTGAATAAAATAACTGCGTGATATCAATAAGACCCAGTGCATACATCATACTGTGTGGTTGATATTGGCATATTTTAAAATATATTATATACAATATGCATAGCAGCCACAGCATATAATTGTCGTGCAGTTAATTATGTGTATGTCTTGTATACTAATAAATCAACCTCTTTGATTTATACCTGCTGCATATTTCATTATAAACTGTTTGAGTATACATCTCAAGTTGATTGCACTAGATTAATTAATTGAATATAAATATACAAGTCTAACAGTGTGAGCTAGCATTAGTGTGCTATGCACACTGTAGCATGTAATGTAGTATGTAGTATGGTACATACTATAGCATGCAGTGTAGTACATACTATAGCATGCAGTGTAGCACATACTATAACATGTACTGTAGCACATACTATAGCATGTAGTGTAGCATGATGTACTCAGTTTAGAGTAAGCAGATATTATATGGCATGTGTTAAATTCCGTTACAACTCCAGTGGTAAAACACACTACTCTAACAGTAATTAGATTTTATTATAACTCAATTATCCCACAATAATACTCCAAGAAAGCTGAGTTGAGTGGAGAATCAATATACAGTGAAGATGTCACCACATATTATATCACTTTACACCCTGTAGTATCAGTGTAGGTACTGTAGTAACAGTGTACGTACTGTAGTATCAGTGTAGGTACTGTAGTAACAGTGTAGGTACTGTAGTATCAGTGTACGTACTGTAGTATCAGTGTAGGTACTGTAGTATCAGTGTACGTACTGTAGTATCAGTGTAGGTACTGTAGTATCAGTGTACGTACTGTAGTATCAGTGTAGGTACTGTAGTATCAGTGTAGGTACTGTAGTAACAGTGTAGGTACTGTAGTATCAGTGTACGTACTGTAGTATCAGTGTAGGTACTGTAGTATCAGTGTAGGTACTGTAGTATCAGTGTAAGTACTGTAGTATCAGAGTAGGTACTGTAATATCAGTGTAGGTACTGTAGTATCAGTGTAAGTACTGTAGTATCAGTGTAGGTACTGTAGTATCAGTGTACGTACTGTAGTATCAGAGTAGGTACTGTAATATCAGTGTACGTACTGTAGTATCAGTGTACGTACTGTAGTATCAGTGTACGTACTGTAATATCAGTGTACGTACTGTAGTATCAGTGTACGTACTGTAGTATCAGTGTAGGTACTGTAGTATCAGTGTACGTACTGTAGTATCAGTGTACGTACTGTAGTAACAGTGTACGTACTGTAGTATCAGTGTAGGTACTGTAGTATCAGTGTAAGTACTGTAGTAACAGTGTACGTACTGTAGTATCAGTGTACGTACTGTAGTATCAGTGTACGTACTGTAGTATCAGTGTAAGTACAATACGTACAGTATACTACAGTATACTACAGTATACTGTAGCAAACCTCCACCTTACCATGTACGTTTCCGACACACTATCACAAAGTCTCTCATTGTCAGCATGCAACTGCTGCAACTGTTGCTGACGTTCTCGCTGACTTTTAGGAGACCGAGGCAGGGTGGTAAACTCACTCCCCCGCATCCTGTTGACTCTAGAGACGTGAGGAGACTTAGGCATGTCTCCTCTCACTGGAGGATTCGCTGATATCCCACCTGCACCCTTCGAGGGCTTCTCATCAAATCCATAGAAACTACTGTAGGTCCGCTCCATGTTGACAAGACTGTGCAGGTGCTTCTGATAACACAGTTGACACTAGGAAAGGCGACACACTGCAGGTGGTCCCAACAGACTACGTCCAACAAGTGCTCTGGGTTATTAGCAGTGAGTCATATTAGCCACTAACCAATCAGAAGTGGTTAACAGAGCTCAGCCAATAAGAGCACAGAGGCTGGTGCAGAGGTTATTGAAGCTGACTAGTTGATGATTTATGACATATGGGGCAGCATTATATGTGGCAGCGTTAGAGCTGGTAATGAATGTCAAGAAGTTGGTAATGGTTTATTCATTGCTGAGTTAATTGTGTAGTCCCAATGAAACATAATATAGCCCTGAAGTAGAGCCTGTACACACACAATAGCATCTACACACAATAGTATTTACACATCAACTGTTTCTCCAAGACTAGAAAGTGTTCCCCAGACAGGAGACATCAGGGATAATTAGTAGCAATTACAGCTGGTATATTAGCTGTTGTCTATCATATCTCAACCAATATGGTGCTAGTATATCATATACTTATGTATGGTGCTAGTATATCATGGCATAGCTGAATGAGTTGAAGAGATACACAAGTGAAAGGCTGCAGAGAAGGGAGGTGCAGAGCATGTCTATACTGACAGGTAATTAATGAGGAGATACTGCATACAGACTAGTAGCAGCTGGTGAACTGTTGCTACAGTTGCAAGAGGTGCACTGAGTTGGTGAAGAGCGGGTGGCTATGGGTACCCCCAACCCCTCAATCTATAGACTACAACCTACATAGCTACCATGTCACATGACCTACATAGTTACTGGTCATGTGACCTAATATACTCTGTTGTATTGCATTTCAAATGAAAATAATGGCAACTAAAATATCCATAAGGAATTATGGAGTGATATTAAAAGATGGATAGACTTAGACTGGTGTTGAATAGAGAAAGTGTATCAATGTGTACAGAGACTGGTGGGGATTACACCATCTTACATATACACTCAATACACTCAAGTAGCTTTAATTATTAATATACTATAAGCTGACATACAAACAAACAATAACATTAGACTAGGCAGCAGCAGATCAATACAACTACCCTGTATGCTGACAGCAACACTAGAGTAGCAGAACTAGAGTAGCAGAACTAGAGTATAAATAGGGGGGACAACTTACATTAGTTGTGAGTTGATTAGTGAGAGTATAGACTTGCTCCTTGGCATGTTCCAGTTCCCTTCTTAACTTATGAGTCTAAAATACATCAATATACTAACTATACACTGTATATACTAACTATACACTGTATATACTAACTATACACTGTATATACTAACTATACACTGTATATACTAACTATACACTGTATATACTAACTATACACCGTATATACTAACTATACACTGTATATACTAACTATACACTGTATATACTAACTATACACTGTATATACTAACTATACACTGTATATACTAACTATACACTGTATATACTAACTATACACCGTATATACTAACTATACACTGTATATACTAACTATACACTGTATATACTAACTATACAGTATATACTATACACTGTATATACTAACTATACACCGTATATACTAACTACACACTGTATATACTAACTATACACCGTATATACTAACTATACACCGTATATACTAACTATACACTGTATATACTAACTACACACTGTATATACTAACTATACACTGTATATACTAACTATACACTGTATTTACTAACTATACACTGTATATACTAACTATACACCGTATATACTATCTATACACTGTATATACTAACTATACACTGTATATACTAACTATACACTGTATATACTAACTATACACCGTATTTACTAACTATACACTGTATATACTAACTATACACTGTATATACTAACTATACACTGTATATACTAACTATACACTGTATATACTAACTATACACTGTATATACTAACTACACACTGTATATACTAACTACACACTGTATATACTAACTATACACCGTATATACTAACTATACACTGTATATACTAACTATACACCGTATATACTATCTATACACTGTATATATTAACTATACCCTGTATATACTAACTATACACTGTATATACTAACTAGTATACTGTATATACTATACACTGTATATACTAACTATACACTGTATATACTAACTATACACTGTATATACTAACTATACACCGTATATACTATCTAGTACACTGTATATACTAACTGTACACTGTATATACTAACTATACACTGTATATACTATACACTGTATATACTATACACTGTATATACTAACTATACACTGTATATACTAACTATACACCGTATATACTATCTAGTACACTGTATATACTATCTAGTACACCGTATATACTAACTATACACTGTATATACTAACTATACACTGTATATACTAACTGTACACTGTATATACTAACTATACACTGTATTTACTAACTATACACCGTATATACTAACTATACACTGTATATACTAACTATACGCTGTATATACTAACTATACACTGTATATACTAACTATACACTGTATATACTAACTACACACTGTATATACTAACTATACACCGTATATACTAACTATACACCGTATATACTAACTATACACTGTATATACTAACTATACACTGTATATACTAACTACACACTGTATATACTAACTACACACTGTATATACTAACTATACACTGTATTTACTAACTATACACTGTATATACTAACTATACACCGTATATACTATCTATACACTGTATATACTAACTATACACTGTATATACTAACTATACACTGTATATACTAACTATACACCGTATTTACTAACTATACACTGTATATACTAACTATACACTGTATATACTAACTATACACTGTATATACTAACTATACACTGTATATACTAACTATACACTGTATATACTAACTACACACTGTATATACTAACTATACACTGTATATACTAACTATACACCGTATATACTAACTATACACTGTATATACTAACTATACACCGTATATACTATCTATACACTGTATATATTAACTATACCCTGTATATACTAACTATACACTGTATATACTAACTAGTATACTGTATATACTATACACTGTATATACTAACTATACACTGTATATACTAACTATACACTGTATATACTAACTATACACCGTATATACTATCTAGTACACTGTATATACTAACTGTACACTGTATATACTAACTATACACTGTATATACTATACACTGTATATACTATACACTGTATATACTAACTATACACTGTATATACTAACTATACACCGTATATACTATCTAGTACACTGTATATACTATCTAGTACACCGTATATACTAACTATACACTGTATATACTAACTATACACTGTATATACTAACTGTACACTGTATATACTAACTATACACTGTATTTACTAACTATACACCGTATATACTAACTATACACTGTATATACTAACTATACGCTGTATATACTAACTATACACTGTATATACTAACTATACACTGTATATACTAACTATACACTGTATATACTATATACTAACTATACACTGTATATACTAACTACACACTGTATATACTAACTATACACCGTATATACTAACCTCAGCAGAATTTCTCTCATCTGCCTGCAAAATAAAGAAAACAATATATTTAAATAGTAAAAAATGGATTGCAACAAAAAGATAACAATTTAAAGTAAATCTATACTAAGTGTGAAAATGGGCTGTTGTTAGCACGTACCGTAGAATACATGCTAGAGCTGGTGGAGTTTAGGCTAATCTGGGAGCCTCTCACTACAAGAGAAGAGAGTAGTAATACAGTAATATAGTAATATAGTAATATAGTAATACAGTAATATAGTAGTACAGTAATATAGTAATACAGTAATATAGTAATACAGTAATATAATAATACAGGTTACAGTAATATAGTATTACAAATGATAGTAGTATAGTAATATAGTAATACAGGTTACAGTAATATAGTAATACAGGTGATAGTAATACAGTAATATAGTAATATAGTAATACAGTAATACAGGTGATAGTAATATAGTAATATAGTAATACTAGTAATATAGTAATACAGTAATACAGGTGATAGTAATACAGTAATATAGTAATATAAGTAAGCATACCATCTGGGTGGTCTTTGTTGATTGGCTGGCAGCACTGACTACAGAGGGACTTTCTCTCTACCACCCCGCTGTCACTCTCGTATCCCCCCTGATGCACGTGAGAATACAGACTAGCGGCAGCAGAGCCGGACAGCATGGAGTTGTGGCCGTGAGAGAGCTGGTAGTGTGTAGCCATAGTTCTACTTGGACAGTGTTTAGACTGAGCACCTCTAGATGAGCTGAAGCTCCTTGCGGGGCCAGCAGACGCCCCCCTTGCAGCTGTGTCACTAGTAGCTGATCTCATGACCCACACCGGACTGGCATTGTCACTCAGTCCACTGCCAGACATGTCACTCGTCATGTAGGTATAACTACGTGGGTCCACGGCTGAGAGATTTCTACTCCTACCTGCAGTCAAAGTAATCAACTCACAGTCAACTAGTAGTTAGAGTATAACTCACAGTCAACTAGTAGTTAGAGTAAACAACTCACAGTCAACTAGTAGTTAGAGTAAACAACTCACAGTCAACTAGTAGTTAGAGTAATCAACTCACAGTCAACTAATAGTTAGAGTAATCAACTCACAGTCAACTAATAGCTAGAGTAAACAACTCACAGTCAACTAGTAGTTAGAGTATTAGTTAGAGTATAACTCACCCAGAGTGTGGTACTTGTACAGATCATCTGGTTTATTGGCTAAACTTTGCTGAGTCTTAGAAGAGATCAAGCCTTTGGCCCTTTGCTGTTCGACTAAACACTTCTCTGTGATGGAATAGTTACAGCCCGAGTCACTGAGGTAGCCATTAGCTGTGGATCTGAGACTGAGTGGCACTCGGACACCTACAGTGTGTAACTCTATACAGTGTGTAACTCTATACAGTGTGAGTAACTCTATACAGTGTGTAACTCTACACAGTGTGTAACTCTACACAGTGTGTGTAACGCACCATTCCTCTCCATCATGTCTGACGAGGTACAGGATATTTGTCCTTGACCTGGTCTATAAGGAGCAGCTAAACACTTCAAGTCGGTGTTGAAGAAGACACCAGAGCTGTGATTGGTTGGGCTGTCTTCCGCAGTGTCAACGAGATCTAAAGTGTCACTGATGTCTCCAGAGCTCACTGAACTTGCGTCATCTTCGTCAAAGCTGTAAGAGAGAGACTGAGCTGTATAAGAGAGAGACTGAGCTGTATAAGAGAGAGACTGAGCTGTATAAGAGAGAGACTGAGCTGTATAAGAGAGAGACTGAGCTGTATAAGAGAGAGACTGAGCTGTATAAGAGAGAGACTGAGCTGTATAAGAGAGAGACTGAGCTGTATAAGAGAGAGACTGAGCTGTATAAGAGAGAGACTGAGCTGTATAAGAGAGAGACTGAGCTGTATAAGAGAGAGACTGAGCTGTATAAGAGAGAGACTGAGCTGTATAAGAGAGAGACTGAGCTGTATAAGAGAGAGACTGAGCTGTATAAGAGAGAGACTGAGCTGTATAAGAGAGAGACTGAGCTGTATAAGAGAGAGACTGAGCTGTATAAGAGAGAGACTGAGCTGTATAAGAGAGAGACTGAGCTGTATAACAGAGAGAGACTGAGCTGTATAACAGAGAGACTGAGCTGTATAACAGAGAGACTGGGCTGTATAAGAGAGAGACTGAGCTGTATAACAGAGAGACTGAGCTGTATAACAGAGAGACTGGGCTGTATAAGAGAGAGACTGAGCTGTATAAGAGAGAGACTGAGCTGTATAACAGAGAGACTGAGCTGTATAACAGAGAGACTGAGCTGTATAACAGAGAGACTGGGCTGTATAAGAGAGAGACTGAGCTGTATAAGAGAGAGACTGAGCTGTATAAGAGAGAGACTGAGCTGTATAAGAGAGAGACTGAGCTGTATAAGAGAGAGACTGAGCTGTATAAGAGAGAGACTGAGCTGTATAAGAGAGAGACTGAGCTGTATAAGAGAGAGACTGAGCTGTATAAGAGAGAGACTGAGCTGTATAAGAGAGAGATTGAGCTGTATAACAGAGAGACTGAGCTGTATAAGAGAGATACTGAGCTGTATAAGAGAGAGACTGAGCTGTATAAGAGAGAGACTGAGCTGTATAAGAGAGAGACTGAGCTGTATAAGAGAGAGACTGAGCTGTATAAGAGAGAGACTGAGCTGTATAACAGAGTGACTGAGCTGTAAGTTAGGTCTCTGCATGTAGCTTCAGTACCCACTGTTTGAGTAACAAACATGTCTTTAGTATGAAAGGCAGCTAATGTGAATATCCTAAGGCTATGATTAACATATTGATGTGAGCAGCTCAGAAACAATGTTTCTGGGTTTATTTATAAAAGCTGTTTATAATTTGTGGGCTAAAGAAAAGCCGGGCAACAAGGCAGAGCCACTGTATACACACTTGAGTGTTAAGCTAAGAACTGAGTCTAAACCAAAGAATTAATACAGTCACAATATGTCAAGGAGGCAGGATGAGTGCTAGTATATTAAATTACTTGTAGTTGTTTAGTTCTCTAAGAGCAGGTCCCATATGTTACATGTATTGTCCTGAATACAGGTACTGAATACAGCTACTGAATACAGGTACTGAATACAACACAGCACCCACCTTGAACTAGTAAACCTACTCCAGTGTCCTACTCAACACACAGTCAACTAACTCAGTGAACCAGCTTAGTGAAGCTCTAAGGAATGGAGTGACAAAACAACCAGCAGGAATACATTAAACAAAAGTAAGGAGTGAATGCAGCTCTCAGTAAATGCAGCACTCAGTGAATGTGGTACTCAGTGAATGCAGCACATTATAGAAGTAGTCCAGGTGGCAGGCATGAAACAGGGTTACTGTTTGATAAAGCAACAAGTTTATTTGCGAACTTGCAGTAGAATTGATGAGTTAATGATATGTAAACATGAGGGGTATTGAGATAGGCTGTTCCCAGAGAGACACCATTGTCTAACAGCAAAGATAATGTGAGATTTAATTACTTCAATCTAACTTCAGTAGGACAATGTTATTAATAACAACAGACACAGTAATAATAATACAGAGTAGAGTATACTATATGTATAATACAGTAAATACTGGAGTATACTATATAATACAGAGTATACTATATAATACAGAGTAGAGAGAGTATAATACAGAGTATAGTAGAGTATAATACAGAGTATAGTAGAGTATAATACAGAGTATAGTAGAGTATAATACAGAGTATAGTAGAGTATAATACAGAGTAGAGAGTATAATACAGAGTAGAGAGAGTATAATACAGAGTAGAGAGAGTATAATACAGAGTAGAGAGAGTATAATACAGAGTATAATAGAGTATAATACAGAGTAGAGAGAGTATAATACAGAGTAGAGAGAGTATAATACAGAGTATAGTAGAGTATAATACAGAGTATAGTAAAGTATAATACAGAGTATAGTAGAGTATAATACAGAGTATAGTAAAGTATAATACAGAGTATAGTAGAGTATAATACAGAGTATAGTAGAGTATAATACAGAGTATAGTAGAGTATAATACAGAGTAGAGTAGAGTATAATACAGAGTATAGTAGAGTATAATACAGAGTATAGTAGAGTATAATACAGAGTATAGTAGAGTATAATACAGAGTATAGTAGAGTATAATACAGAGTATAGTAGAGTATAATACAGAGTATAGTAAAGTATAATACAGAGTATAGTAGAGTATAATACAGAGTATAGTAAAGTATAATACAGAGTATAGTAGAGTATAATACAGAGTATAGTAGAGTATAATACAGAGTATAGTAGAGTATAATACAGAGTAGAGTAG
The DNA here is from genome assembly GCA_964035545.1 of Bugula neritina. Taxonomy (NCBI): domain Eukaryota; kingdom Metazoa; phylum Bryozoa; class Gymnolaemata; order Cheilostomatida; family Bugulidae; genus Bugula; species Bugula neritina. Next base: position 51,457 of record OZ037770.1, read on the forward strand.
AGTATAATACAGAGTATAGTAGAGTATAATACAGAGTATAGTAGAGTATAATACAGAGTATAGTAGAGTATAATACAGAGTATAGTAGAGTATAATACTTGCAGAAATCGATTAAAGTGTTGACTTGGTGAACACTTGACTAATGTAGTATTTGTACACACATCTACCTCAACACAGATATACTATATACAGATATACTATATACAGATACTATATACAGATATACTATATACAGATATACTATATACAGATATACTATATACAGATATACTATATACAGATATACTATAGTCAATACAGATATACTATATACAGATATACTATATACTATATACAGATATACTATAGCCAATACAGATATACTATATACAGATACTATATACAGATATACTATATACAGATATACTATATACAGATATACTATATACAGATATACTATATACAGATATACTATATACTATACACAGATATATTATACACAGATATACTATATACAGATATACTATATACAGATATACTATATACAGATATACTATATACAGATATACTATATACTATATACAGATATACTATATACAGATATACTATATACAGATATACTATATACAGATATACTATATACAGATATACTATATACAGATATACTATATACAGATATACTATATACAGATATACTATATACTATATACAGATATACTATATACATATATACTATATACAGATATACTATATACAGATATACTATATACAGATATACTATATACAGATATACTATAGCCAATACAGATACTATATACAGATACTATATACAGATATACTATATACAGATATACTATATACAGATATACTATATACTATACACAGATATACTATACACAGATATACTATACACAGATATACTATATACAGATATACTATATACAGATATACTATATACAGATATACTATATACAGATATACTATATACAGATATACTATATACTATATACAGATATACTATATACATATATACTATATACAGATATACTATATACAGATATACTATATACAGATATACTATAGTCAATACTATATACTATACAGATGTGCTAGTAAAGAGTGCAGGTGTAAGTTAAGTCTGTCTAGTCATATAAGTCAGCAGAAAGGAATCGTGCAGGTGCATCAGCAGCAACCAATCATAGTGACAGAACCATTTCAGCAACCAATCATAGTGACAGAATCACCTCAGCAACCAATCATAGTGACAGAATCACCTCAACAACCAATCATAGTGATAGAATCACCCCAGCAACCAATCAGAACACAGGCAGGCCCCATGTGGAGTAATAAATAGGGGAAAATCCATGCAGGTAGCTTCCAGTAAGAAATTGATAATCATGAGCAATCAGTGATGTAATTAACTGGTAACTAATTTAACGGCAACTTTTTGGCATGTAATTTGTAGCTCTTAAAGCTGACATTAGCTTAAACATCGTAAGCATCCAGGTTATTTTGATAAAATCAATTACTGTTAATTAAAAGATCATACTTTTTTAGTAGCATTCACAAAATATATACAAAAAATCTCAACTCAATATACCAGAAAAAATGAATTAAAATATATGTGTTAATAGCACTGATATTGACGTGACCGTGGCACATGAAAAATCTGAAAAAAGAGTTGTCTTCTTTTTTTCTATATTAATATATAGAGCTTGTCGTGAAAATAAAGATTTTTTTAAAAAAATATTGTGACCCTCTGGTAACTTCCTGAATTTAGAAAATTAACTCATATATTTCTTTTCATGTGGACAACAGCTCACTTTTTTTTAAATTTATTTTGAAGCTCTTTTCGTAAAAAATAATCAAAAGTAAAAAATCCAAAATTTTTACAAATTGGTTCGGGGCTTGACGTGAAAGGCATTTGGACGAAGATGTCAAGGTCACCATTAATAAATTTATTTCATCACAATTCACAATACTGCACGGAAAGTTAATGAAGTGAGCTGAAAATTAGGTTGCTAGCATATTGATATACATTATATTGATTGTTGCAGTATTATTTTTGAAATTTGTTTTGTTATCAGTTATGTTTAACTTCTTCATAGAGCTGCTGTTAGACTAAGAGTAAGACATAATATTAGCAACAATGATAATATTAATAATAATATTTATATTAAATTAAAATTATTATTAAATTCACGGTGAAGTATCACTATCACTATGAGTATGAGTATCGTATAAATTAATTATGAGTATGAGTATCACTATGACATTAACTCAATCAATGATTGACTATTACTATGAATATGAATATGGCTTCTAATTCTTGTAACTTTTGACTATGACGATGCTGATACTGATAGTGATAATCACTGCCAGCCCAAGTCTCATACTCATAGTGATACTATTAGTATTAATAATTAGTATTACTATTAGTACAACTACTAGTATTACTCATAGTTCTGATAATGATGCAGATGATAGTTTTAAAAGTTCTACTTCTACTTTTATAGTAAGCTAGATTGTATATGTTGAGCTCTACTCATTTTTTACTACTGATTTGCTAATACTAATACTAATAGTAATAGTAATACTAATAATAGTTATAGTTGTTATAATGATAGTAATACTAATAGTAATAATAACTATTTCAATTTGATAATTTATGTTTTATAACAGCATTATCGCTTATCATTTACATTGGTTCATAATATGCTTATTTTAATTTTGCTTTGTGTGTTTTGTCATGTTGTAAATTTAAGTTCGTATGGTTATTTAATGAACTAGAGAACTAGCCAAATGTTATGTAACGGTTGCAGTAATTTACTATAAACTCAGTGAAATTTAAAACCTAATTGATATTACTATGACATTGATTGTACAGAGGTAGCTAAAATATACATTAAATTACCAATAATTTTAATTCGCCAATACACTATGAGTAGAACAATCAAATGCAATGATAGAAAATTAATTAGTCATAGCAGCCCGTTGCTTGAGGAACATTGAGCTACAGGTCTAAAATGATGTAGTTTTGTGATCCCTTATATAACAAAATAATTTTTTCAAACTGGTTTAATACTTTTATTATAAACACGCTTATCAAAGTAACATGTTTTTGATGTATATTCTATTAAAAAAGCAATCACATCAGGTTTTCAATTTGTATGTTGTACAAAGTTTATTATGGTGACAAGTTACTAAATCATATGGTTCAGCTTTGTAAAGTAAAGCTGATAAAATAAAAACAATTATGTGATTGTTTTACTGCTATATATTAAATTTAAATGAGTTGAATAATATCCTAGTGCAGTGAATTAGATATTTTTTTAGCTTTGGTACACCTGTTTGTTATAGGCTAACATTCCACCAATAGAAGAATGGTGCAAGTAGAAGAAATTTCAGGCGCAGAAAGCTAAGGAGCAGTCAGAATGCTGCCAGAGTTGTGAAGAGGCACTTGAAAAAGCTGAATTTCAATAATGACATGAAATTCGTAACAGATCACCCTGGTGTATTTGAACTGACATGGCCAGCAGAGTTCTCGAAGTCACATACAACAGCTATTTACATCATCATGGTTAGCTTAAATTTAATTCCTATATCAGTCTCTAATATATAGTTTGATATCTGCTGTAAATTTGCTTAAGGAGCATACACATAACCAAAACTGAGTTACACTATAGTATTTGTTCTTGAATATATTTACCAAGATAAGTAGATTTGCTAATTCATTAACAGTAAAATTATAATGATACAACAATTTTTCTTTTAGATGATTCAATCAATAACACAAGACACTACAACATGGTTTTGCAGTTATAGAGTATTAATTTTCTGGCTCTTTCCAAATCTTCAGAGAAGGCAAAGAAAACCACTGTCAGCTTGCCTTTATAACTGAGTGCACGCGTCTTCCACCTACAGATGATGATAAACAATTTGCTGGTGTGGAACTTTCTAATTTTGTTTACAATGAAGATAGATTATAGGACATTATTCTTTATGTAAAGATTGTCAAGTTTTGTTATAATTAAGAACAGTTTTAGTTTCAATAAATCGGTTCAACATTATGGACATCATTGCACAAGCATTTTAATCTTTACTATCTACAAAGGTATCTGATGGACTACTTGAAAATACAAAACTATGCTCCAGATACACAATGAACTGACCAGCAAAGTTAAAATGAGTTGGAGATGTAGAACATAATATCTTGTTCAAGGCTTTTCCCTGCTGTTGGAACCTTCTACTTCAGAACACTGAATTGAACAAACATATGTAGATGTATGAAACTTTGCAAACAATAATAATGTGAAATTAGTTGCTAAGTATTACATTGCTAATAAATACAGCATTGTGTAATGTTTTATTTAATTTTTTTTGAGCCATTTGATCTATAGGCCTGCATAGTATTTACTATATTATAACTAATAAATTGCAGACACATTATGTCAGACCAGTTTCCATTTAAATAGAATCGTGTAGGCTATCAAATTTGTAGAAGTAAAAAACCGAATTCTTATTGAGTAAAATACTTGCCTTTTTTTTCATGATGCCTCTACTGCTAAAAAGAGAAGTTTTTATCAATACAGCTCCATCAATCTGTATCCTGATGAAGCTAGTAGTTTAGGAACATTTGTGGCGGGGAGTGTAGGCTGAGCTGCAGTATAGGAAGAACCCCAACATATGTAATCTATTCAGCACATTATATGTATATTTATTCAAAAAAGAATTTAGAAAACGCTTTATGAAGCATGAACAAAGTAAAAATTAATGCTGGTGAAAGTAATATTATTACACCCATTAGAATTACTAGCAGCTATAGCATTAAAATTATGTATTTTCATAAAAATGTGTCTAATTTATGCTACAAAGTTATTACTGCCAAAGGTTACAAAATTTACCAGTCACATTCATGCAGCTGGCGGAGAATAACTAACTTTCACATGCAATAAATACAATTAGTAGCTCAATCTAAAACTAATGCGCTATTAAATGTTAGGAGTATAAGTTATAGTTATTTTAAGGAATAATTGCAAAAAAGTTACTTAGAGGAATTTAACTCTTATTATAATGTAATTATCTTCCAAGATATATTACAACATCACTACTTGGATGCATACAATGTCATATTTATATTGGCATCAACATAATTTTCAATAATTTCCAATCTATTAACTTGAGCATTATGATTGTGATTATTTTATAAATAAGGCGATGATTAGGCACTGTTGGTATTTTGGTTCAATTTATTAATAGCTGTAACAGGCAGAGTTGTAAATATAATGGATATATCAAAATTCCAATGGGTATAGTACTCTAACACAACATTGATACTAATAATTGTAGCCACTTACTCTTAGAGTTAGTGAATAATGATACAGTCATAACAATCTGAATTTCAATCAGCATTAGAGATAGGCTGACTGCTTTATAATATTATAGTTATGTCAAATTGAATTTATTCACTATAACTATAAAATTTATGATTATAATTATAAATTAAAATAATTTAAATATTATATAATATATTGATAATTATTGGAATCATAATTATATTTATTGTTATGATCATTATGATTATAATTATTTAATATTATCTTTGTTTGTATTTAAAGTTGTTCCTTAAATTTAAAGTTGTTTAAGTTTTATAAATTTATTATAATTATATTACTGTATAAGTATTGCTATTAGTATTAGTATAATTAAATTATTATAATTTATATTTTATTATTTATATTATTATTTATTTTACTTTTTATTTTAAGACCAGCAGTTCAAATTAATACTTGTGTCGTTTGTTTTATATTATAACTTACAAGTATAACTATTAACATAATAATTTTACATTTGTTATTAGTATTACTATGAATATAAATATTTATATTAATATAAATATAGCTATTGGTATAACTTATACTTATAGTTATAACTAATATTATAAGTATTAGTTTCGAAACTGATTCTGCTCCGTAACTGATACTGTCATATGATTATCATTATGACTGATAATAGTATTAATAAATATAACCATTGAATATTATTAATAATAGTTCACCAATAGGCGACAGTCATAGACTTAGAGTTAGAGTGAGAGTCATAGACATACTCATAGTGATAGACTAGTGATACTCATAGTCATACTGATACTGTGATTCAGTTTCACTGATTCAGTTACAAATTTTAAAACTTGGTTTTACGTAGACAACTACTAACCTATAATTCATCACAAAACGGTTGAAAATCATCATTTACTGCATATTTAAGAGTAATTTTCTGGTAGTGTGGTCGACATGATAATTGAAATTAAAATAGGGAAAATAATTATTTTGTGATTTACAGCAAGTTACAAACTAGCGAAATGGAATAGTCCATTTGAAAACAGTCAAATTAGTTACCTTTCTTGATGTTGCGTAGCTAACGTTAGTTATTAGTAGCCGCCCGAAGAGTAACATTCATGTGATTTGAACTACGAATAACGAGAATCTGTGACAAACCCGCTTCTTAATAACTTTACGCGATATAAACTCACGCTACAATAGGGCTATTTTGCCATCCCCACGTCAGAATAGGACACGGAGGGCACGCTCGCGGGCAAGTCTGGGCAAGTCCAAGACACCTAATATGACCACTTTTACTTACATTTTTGTAGTGTTTTCGTATAAGAAATTGGATAAAATGCTGATAAAACAGTTGAAAAGCATGCAAACTTTTGCTCAAATGTAATAAATAACCTGGAAGCTTACCGCCTTTAATTGTTACTAGTTGTCTATAGTACTGTATACTGTCATCATGAGAGCACCTGTTACTAGTTGTCTATAGTACTGTATACTGTCATCATGAGAGCACCTGTTACTAGTTGTCTATAGTACTGTATACTGTCATCATGAGAGTACCTGTTACTAGTTGTCTATAGCACTGTATACAGTCATCATGAGAGTACCTGTTACTAGTTGTCTATAGTACTGTATACTGTCATCATGAGAGTACCTGTTCCTAGTTGTCTATAGCACTGTATACACTCACCTGTCATCATCGACATCAGGGTACTTGTTGCTAGGCTTCATACACTCCTGCACTCTCTGCATCCCTTCTCTAAATCTTTGCTGCATACGCCGTGCATAGACTGAGGCCCCTCCTTCACTGATATATCCACTGCAGTAATCTGCATAGTCCCCCGTCCTGCTGTAAGGAGTACCTGTAGAACACCGGCACACAACAGGTGAACTACACTATAGTAAGTATACAATAAGTGTACTGTAAATATATAGTAAGTGTACTGCATGTGTAGTGTAAGTATATACTGTAAGTAAGTGTAGTGCAAGTACATACTGTAAGTAAGTGTAGTGTAAGTATATACTGTAAGTAAGTGTAGTGTAAGTATACTGTAAGTAAGTGTAGTGTAAGTATACTGTAAGTAAGTGTAGTGTAAGTATATACTGTAAGTAAGTGTAGTGTAAGTATATACTGTAAGTAAGTGTAGTGTAAGTATACTGTAAGTAAGTGTAGTGTAAGTATATACTGTAAGTAAGTGTAGTGTAAGTATATACTGTAAGTAAGTGTAGTGTAAGTATATACTGTAAGTAAGTGTAGTGTAAGTATATACTGTAAGTAAGTGTAGGGTAAGTATATACTGTAAGTAAGTGTAGTGTAAGTATATACTGTAAGTATGCTGTACCTGCGTCAGAAAGATACCCATTGGCATAGCATTCTGCATCAGATGCATAGTCTTCGTGTATGTTTCTGGTGGAGGTCTTTGTGTTGAATGATCTGTTCATCTGACTAAACCTAAACATACACGTCATATATATGTAATATACGCGTCATATATATATATATATGACGTGTATGTATATATGATATATATAATATATATGATATCATACATCACATACATATCACACGTGTATCATAATCATATGGTGTGTAGATTTAGTCATAATATAAGTGAACTACCACCATGGGAAGTGTGTGCTGTGTGCATGCTGAGGGTAGGGAGTTGTCCCTCTTACACTACTAAGTAGCACGTGCACTATGCTGTAGAAAAGTGGCAAAGTCGGGGAGACAAGGCTAACCCCCTAATGAGTAGTGTATGTTAACATGAAGTACTCAGTCTACTCAGTAACTTACGTATCAGACTTCGGACGCTGAACCCTGAAGATACAAGTTTACTCGATATTACAGTATAACTACAGTATAACTACAGTATAACTACAGTATAACTACAGTATAACTACAGTATAACTACAGTATAACTACAGTATAACTACAGTATAACTACAGTATAACTACAGTATAACTACAGTATAACTACAGTATAACTACAGTATAACTAACTACAGTATAACTACAGTATAACTACAGTATAACTAACTACAGTATAACTAACTACAGTATAACTACAGTATAACTACAGTATAACTACAGTATAACTACAGTATAACTAACTGCAGTATAACTAACTACAGTATAACTACAGTATAACTACAGTATAACTACAGTACAGCTACAGTACAACTACAGTACAACTACAGTATAACTACAGTATAACTAACTACAGTATAACTACAGTATAACTAACTACAGTATAACTACAGTATAACTAACTACAGTATAACTAACTACAGTATAACTAACTACAGTATAACTACAGTATAACTAACTACAGTATAACTACAGTATAACTACAGTATAACTACAGTATAACTACAGTATAACTACAGTATAACTACAGTATAACTACAGTATAACTACAGTATAACTACAGTATAACTACAGTATAACTACAGTACAGCTACAGTACAGCTACAGTACAGCTACAGTACAGCTACAGTACAACTACAGTACAACTACAGTATAACTACAGTATAACTACAGTATAACTACAGTATAACTAACTACAGTACTACTGACTAACCTAGACAGAGAACTCTTTATATGAGGTTGGGAAGGAGCTGCACCACCCGACCTGCCCAGACGCTGTAGGAACTCAAATGAAGCTAATTTATCCAGAGGCTGCATAGGTTTAACTTGGAAGTCTTCATTGGAGTCGTCTGCCTTTTCATTTGCTTTCAGCTACACAACAGTAATATAATATATATAATAACTTAGTAACATAATATAACAATATAATAACATAGTAACATAATATAACAATATAATAACATAATATATAATAATATAAGATATTATATGACACACATACTGTAGTTACTAGTACTACTAACCTTGTTACTCTCACTACTCTCTACTCTATCACTCTCTGGTTTACACACCACACTGTCAGTATTACTGGATGTAGTGTTATGCTGAGAGAGACTTGAGATACTCGAATCTGCACCTTTAATCAGGTAAATCAATATAATTATAACAGTTAGCTGAGAGAAGTCTACAGGTAGCTGAGAGAAGTCTACAGATAGCTGGGAGAAGTCTACAGTTAGCTGAGAGAAGTCTACAGTTAGCTGAGAGAAGTCTACAGTTAGCTGAGAGAAGTAGCTGAGAGAAGTCTACAGTTAGCTGAGAGAAGTCTACAGTTAGCTGAGAGAAGTCTACAGTTAGCTGAGAGAAGTAGCTGAGAGAAGTCTACAGTTAGCTGAGAGAAGTCTACAGTTAGCTGGGAGAAGTAGCTGGGAGAAGTCTACAGGTAGCTGGGAGAAGTCTACAGTTAGCTGAGAGAAGTCTACAGTTAGCTGAGAGAAGTAGCTGGGAGAAGTCTACAGTTAGCTGAGAGAAGTCTACAGTTAGCTGAGAGAAGTAGCTGGGAGAAGTCTACAGTTAGCTGGGAGAAGTCTACAGTTAGCTGGGAGAAGTCTACAGATAGCTGAGAGAAGTCTACAGTTAGCTGAGAGAAGTCTACAGTTAACTGGGAGAAGTCTACAGTTAGCTGGGAGAAGTCTACAGTTAGCTGAGAGAAGTAGCTGAGAGAAGTCTACAGTTAGCTGAGAGAAGTCTACAGTTAGCTGAGAGAAGTCTACAGTTAACTGGGAGAAGTCTACAGTTAGCTGGGAGAAGTCTACAGTTAGCTGAGAGAAGTAGCTGAGAGAAGTCTACAGTTAGCTGAGAGAAGTCTACAGTTAGCTGAGAGAAGTAGCTGAGAGAAGTCTACAGTTAGCTGAGAGAAGTCTACAGGTAGCTGAGAGAAGTAGCTGAGAGAAGTAGCTGAGAGAAGTCTACAGGTAGCTGAGAGAAGTCTACAGGTAGCTGAGAGAAGTCTACAGGTAGCTGAGAGAAGTCTACAGATAGCTGAGAGAAGTCTACAGTTAGCTGAGAGAAGTCTACAGTTAGCTGGGAGAAGTCTACAGGTATGCATGTACCTGAGTGAACTCTAGAGCGACCCTTCAGAGCCATGATCCTCGCCTGACTGGACTTCTGGCCGGGGAGGATGTGGAAGCTGGAGGTTTGAGCTAATGGAGTTTGAGCACCGGAGCCGCTGGAAATCTGACCTCCAGATGAGATTTCTTTAGGGGGAGATTTTCGGCTCTAGAGAATAAATGTTTATTATATGGTGAGTACATACTATGGTACATGAGAGAGTAAGTACATGTAGAGGTAAGTACAGGTAGAGAGAGTAAGTACAGGTAGAGAGAGTAAGTACAGGTAGAGAGAGTAAGTACAGGTAGAGAGAGTAAGTACATGTAGAGGTAAGTACAGGTAGAGAGAGTAAGTACAGGTAGAGAGAGTAAGTACAGGTAGAGAGAGTAAGTACAGGTAGAGAGAGTAAGTACATGTAGAGGTAAGTACAGGTAGAGAGAGTAAGTACAGGTAGAGAGAGTAAGTACAGGTAGAGAGAGTAAGTACAGGTAGAGAGAGTAAGTACATGTAGAGGTAAGTACAGGTAGAGAGAGTAAGTACAGGTAGAGAGAGTAAGTACAGGTAGAGAGAGTAAGTACAGGTAGAGAGAGTAAGTACATGTAGAGGTAAGTACAGGTAGAGAGAGTAAGTACAGGTAGAGAGAGTAAGTACAGGTAGAGAGAGTAAGTACAGGTAGAGAGAGTAAGTACATGTAGAGGTAAGTACAGGTAGAGAGAGTAAGTACAGGTAGAGAGAGTAAGTACAGGTAGAGAGAGTAAGTACAGGTAGAGAGAGTAAGTACAGGTAGAGAGAGTAAGTACAGGTAGAGAGAGTAAGTACAGGTAGAGAGAGTAAGTACAGGTAGAGAGAGTAAGTACAGGTAGAGAGAGTAAGTACAGGTAGAGATATCTCACCTCAGTCTTTCTTGCTATTCTCTGCAGAGCTGAAGTATCAGTCTGAGTATTACTCTCAGTCTTAGCTCTGTGTCCGGCCTGCATAGCCTGCTGCTGCAGCTTCTTAGCCTGGTTTATGTCATCCTTACTTTGATAGGGAGAATTAGATACGCTTGTAGATATCTTAGAGGAAGCTGAATGCGGTCTAAGAGGTTGACTAATCCCTGAAGTATGTTGATAGGCTGGTGGAGCTTTACCTAAGGAAGATGGTAGGTTGGAAGTGGCTGGAGGTTGGATATTAGATGCTGGTAGACTGGATGCTGGTAGACTGGATGCTGGTAGACTGGATGGTGGTAGACTGGATGCTGGTAGACTGGATGCTGGTAGACTGGATGGTGGTAGACTGGATGGTAAAGGCGGAGGGATCTTCAACCTCACATTACCAGAGCTACTCTCCGAGTTCCCTTCAGGTCTCTGCTTGTCTACGGAACTTGAAGCGGGTTTTGAGCTGTAACTGAGTGCCTTTGGCAAAGTTCTCTCTTTCTTTGATATGACGGGGGAGTTAGTGGACGCCCGCAAAGCAGTCTGTCTGCTGAGTGCAGAGTCCTTGGTAGACAAGACCCTGGAAGACGGGAGAGAGTTGTTTCGGACCAGAGCTGACTCTCTAGACTCTGGTTTCCCCTCTGCAGGAGAGTGGATGCCAGAGTCACTGCTCAGTCTGTTTGCTGCCTTGCCGACAGCACTTGGTGCTTGAATACGGCACTTGGCTAGGTTCTCTCGAGACGGAGTGCGACTGCGAGAGCTGATGCTGCCGCCCCGCGGTATGCTGCTGCTCAGCGGAGGCTTGGATATCTTGCTTTCCTCTTTCTTAGAGGTCTTGGAGGAAATCTTCTCCTTTTTGGTAACTGTGGCAGCCTTTGAACCTGACTTATCGTCGGGTCTGGACTTGGAGCTGGTGGAAGTTTTCTTTGATTTAAACAGTTTGTCGAGCATTCCAGGAGACTGTGCAGGTACGTTGCTAGAGAGAAGGGATGCCTGGTTACTGTTGCTAGGGAGAGGGGATGCCTGGTGACCGTTGCTAGAGGATAACTGCAAGACAAGAATAGATAGACAGATACACACTGCATAAGACAGTACATACAATATGCATGTGGAGTGTGCATACAGGGTTATATAATACAGTATAATAGAATATAATATACACAGGAGAAGTTATCCTACCTTGCCGGGAGTAGAAGTAGCAGAGCTGTTTGATTTACTTGAAATACCACTGTTTGCACTGATTGAATTATTACTGTTGGAGTTTTCTAACCCCGTTTTCCTGGCTCCTGATCTCCCATTACTAAGTCCTATTTTACCTGCCATACAGAGAGCATAGAAGTAGCCGCAGTGATGTGAATACTGCCAGTCAGTGTAATGAGTCATGTATAATATAAAGTAGATAGAGTAGGAGCTGTGATACTCACTGGTAGTAGTGGTGGTAGTAGTGGTGGTAGTCGGTGAGACTGAATAGCCAGGAGTTGGACTGCTACTTCTACTAGAGATAGTTGAACCATTGCTCTGTCTTTGCCCTGCAACAGATACATCAGCATGACCTAGTAGGACAGGAAGTAGGTCAATAGTAAGTAGCTCACACATACAATGTACTGTCATGATCCTGCTTTATCATTCAGCACTTGCTGGGGAAGTTGTGAAATAATTAATTACTTTATTATACATATTTATAGATAACCGAGAAGCCCCAGCAACATTTTATAAAGTATCACTGCAATTACTGGACTAATTGAACCTGCACACTGGACATTAATGCAGCTGTACATCTAGTATAACATGCAGAACTGATATACACTCACTATACTAGTACTTACTACTAACTACACACTCACTATACTAGTACTAACAACTAACTACACACTCACTATACTAGTACTAACTACTAACTACACACTCACTATACTAGTACTAACTATTAACTACACACTCACTATACTAGTACTAACTACTGACTACACACTCACTATACTAGTACTAACTACTAACTACACACTCACTATACTAGTACTAACTACTAACTACACACTCACTATACTAGTACTTACTACCTGAACAGAGAGGTAGACAGAAAGGCATACTATCTTGCAGAGGTTCACACAGCAAGCATACAAGTTACTGATATATCAAGTAGTGAGAAGCAGAGAACACGCAGCAAGTAGCGAGTGGCGAGTGGCGAGTAGCGAGTAGCGAGTAGCGAGTAGCACCTGCACGATATCTCACAACCAGATACTCAACATTATATAACAATATTTTCATACTGTAATCAAATACCTCCTTACAATGTAGCTTATGAATAGATGAAACTTCACATAATTCCTGTTATAATCCTAGTCAATCTATCAATTCAAAGTTCAATAGAAGCATTTAATTTATTTATTATTTTATATATGAAACATTTTCCTCAGTAATACTTTCATTTTAAAACAAACCAACCCTTATTACATTTATATATCCACCCCTTACTGAATAATTTATATATCCGCCCCTTCTTGATCAATTTATATATCCACCCCTTATTGAACTGATGCCCAAAACGTAATACAGTGATGCTATCAATGAGGGATACTGTTACAACTATACAACTACCATAATACTAGTACTACTACTACCCTATTGAATCTATAGCTGTAAAGCAGTTCACTGAAACTGGTTGAATCACACTTGAAGGACTGCTAAGACAATAGACTGTAACTCTCACCTCTGTATCCAAAAGGACTACCTTGTTGGGGGGTGGATGACATTATCCCGACAGCAGCAAACAGGGGAGAGAATCTGGAGATTAGTTGAGGAGTAACAGACGAGTTGTGTGATGGAGAGTGTCAGTGATAGTGACAACACATAGCATTAGTATGATATATTAGTATGATATATTAGTATGATATATTAGTTAGATATGAGGGTACCCAGCTACCAGCAGAATGACTGTGAGTCAATTGTTGGTGAATATCATTATAATTAGTCTCCGTTATTACAGTCAGGTCAAAGGTCAAACCAGTGATTACACTTCCTGGTTAGGAGATGGTAAACTATTCACAATAGAAGTTTGCTAAGGAATACTGGGTATAGCAGCTTGCTAAGGAATACTGAGTATAGCAGTTTGCTAAGGAATACTGAGTATAGCAGCTTGCTAAGGGATACGGAGTATAGCAGTTTGCTAAGGAATACTGTGTATAGCAGTTTGCTAAGGAATACTGTGTATAGCAGTTTGCTAAGGAGTACTGAGTATAGCAGTTTGCTAAGGAATACTGAGTATAGCAGTTTGCTAAGGAATACTGAGTATAGCAGCTTGCTAAGGAATACTGAGTATAGGAGTTTGCTAAGGAATACTGAGTATAGCAGTTTGCTAAGGAATACTGAGTATAGCAGTTTGCTAAGGAATACTGAGTATAGCAGTTTGCTAAGGGATACTGAGTATAGCAGTTTGCTAAGGAATACTGAGTATAGCAGTTTGCTAAGGAATACTGAGTATAGCAGTTTGCTAAGGAATACTGAGTATAGCAGCTTGCTAAGGAATACTGAGTATAGCAGTTTGCTAAGGAATACTGAGTATAGCAGTTTGCTAAGGAATACTGAGTATAGCAGTTTGCTGAGGAATACTGAGTATAGCAGTTTGCTAAGGGATACGGAGTATAGCAGTTTGCTAAGGAATACTGAGTATAGCAGTTTGCTAAGGAGTACTGAGTATAGCAGTTTGCTAAGGAATACTGAGTATAGCAGTTTGCTAAGGAATACGGAGTATAGGAGGGTGTGACAACCATCATCACTCTGGTTATTATTTCTACTGGTGTTATGAATACCAGGAACATGATTCATGCTTTGATAAATCTCATCAAAATCAAAAAGTACATATTTCACCACTTAGCCTATCAGATTCACTGTTACAGAAAATCTATTTCCTGCACAATATTACATGCATGTGCGAAAACTTGCCAACACCTAAACTTGCACAGCCAAGGAAAAGATCCACTGACTCCCTTACAGAGCTGACTTGTGGTAACCATTGGAAACAATAATTACCAGGAGATGACAACTCCCACATATGATTATATGAGCTGATGATGCAGATTACATCTAACTTAGAGTACCTGCCAGGACACGTCAAGGGGAGAGTGAACAAGCAGTGCCCACTGAATTAATGCCTCATTGTCTAACATTCACCCTTCCCATATTCCTGATATCTGATACACAAAAGAATAACCCAGCATGTATTGTAATTATCTGTCTAGCTATTTGAAGTAATAAATTTATTGAATTAATTTTGTGTTGAATTGTTAATATGAGTGATTGAGATGAGTTAATGAGTTGGCAGGGGGCTGGCAGTCAACAAGTTCATCAGTTCATCTACCAGCTCTACACAGATCAAACCATACCATCCTTACACATAGTATAGTATACACAGTATAGTAATACACAGTATAGTAATACACAGTATAGTAATACACAGTATAGTAATACACAGTATAGTAATACACAGTATAGTAATACACAGTATAGTAATACACAGTATAGTAATATACAGTATAGTAATACACAGTATAGTAATACACAGTATAGTAATATACAGTATAGTAATACACAGTATAGTAATACACAGTATAGTATACAGTATAGTAATACACAGTATAGTAATACACAGTATAGTAATATACAGTATAGTAATACACAGTATAGTAATACACAGTATAGTAATACACAATATAGTAATACACAGTATAGTAATACACAGTATAGTAATACACAGTATAGTAATACACAGTATAGTAATACACAGTATAGTATACACAGTGTAGTAATACACAGTATAGTATACACAGTATATAGTTATACACAGTATAGTAACACACAGTATAGTAATACACAGTATAGTAATACACAGTATAGTAATACACAGTATAGTAATACACAGTATAGTAATACACAGTATATAGTAATACACAGTATAGTAATACACAGTATAGTAATACACAGTATAGTAATACACAGTATAGTAATACACAGTATAGTAATACACAGTATAGTATACACAGTATAGTAATACACAGTATAGTAATACACAGTATAGTAATACACAGTATAGTAATACACACAGCCTGTGCAATGGCTCTTGGAGAAGAAAAGATAACTTCAAATAATATGCACATCACTATAATATACAAATATCACCATCACTTTACACAATCATTCAGTGCTGCAATAAACTTTCTACTAAGAAAAGTATTAGGAGTTTAATAAAACTATAGACACCTATAAGTACGAACTAGTATAATCACTAATACTCACTACTACCTACTCACTACTACCTACTCACTACTACCCACTCACTACTACCTACTCACTACTACCTACTCACTACTACCCACTCACTATCTACTCACTGCTACCTACTCATTACTACCTACTCACTACTACCCACTCACTATCTGCTCACTACTACCTACTCACTACTACCCACTCACTACTATCTACTCACTACTACCCACTACCCACTCACTAGTAATTACTAACACTCACTAGTCACTCACTATACTATAAGTACTATATGTACTATATATGTATATGTATATATATATACACACATGTATTTACAGACTTACCCGGAGGTATTAATCCGGACTTCTTATTGGCTGATGCTGTAGGAATGGACTTGCCATTGGCTAATCCAGGAGTAGACAACTGCTTGTGAGAGCTGCTTGGTGCTCGGATGCCTGAGGGAGGAATTCTACAAGGAGAGAGAGTATTAGAGTAGAGTACAGAGTGAGAGGTATTCTACAAGGAGAGAGAGTATTAGAGTAGAGTAGAGAGTGAGAGGTATTCTACAAGGAGAAAGAGTATTAGAGTAGAGTACAGAGTGAGAGGTATTCTACAAGGAGAGAGAGTATTAGAGTAGAGTACAGAGTGAGAGATATTCTACAAGGAGAAAGAGTATTAGAGTAGAGTACAGAGTGAGAGGTATTCTACAAGGAGAAAGAGTATTAGAGTAGAGGACAGAGTGAGAGGTATTCTACAAGGAGAGAGAGTATTAGAGTAGAGTACAGAGTGAGAGGTATTCTACAAGGAGAGAGAGTATTAGAGTAGAGTACAGAGTGAGAGGTATTCTACAAGGAGAGAGAGTATTAGAGTAGAGTACAGAGTGAGAGGTATTCTACAAGGAGAAAGAGTATTAGAGTAGAGTAGAGAGTGAGAGGTATCATATATTATATATAGTGTGCACACTCACTTGCTGGACATGCCTTGGAGTTGAGTCCCCTGTTTCTGCTGCTGACTCGCCTGTTTCTGCTGCTGCTTATACCGCGAGAGATTAAAGAAGAGTCCCAAAACACATTTCAGATTTCCCTCTTTGATATCTGTAACACACACCAACAATAACCTCACTTATAGGTCGTTTCAACAGGAAAGTAGTGGACAGGCAACTGGTAGACAGGCAGGTGGTGGACAGGAAAGTAGTGGACAGGCAGGTGGTTGAGTGAAGGAGAGATTGTAGTGAAGGAGAGATTGTAGTGACTCACCAGCTGCTGTGAGGTCCTCTATGAGAACTCCGAGTTCTTCAAGGTACTTGATACATCTAGTGATGTTGTTCAACTGTAGAATACAGAGAGAGAGGATACATACATATATAGAGAGGGTACAGAGAGAGAGAGAGAGAGAGAGAGAGAGAGAGAGAGAGAGGATACAGAGAGAGAGAGAGAGGATACAGAGAGAGAGGATACAGAGAGAGAGGATACAGAGAGAGAGGATACAGAGAGAGAGGATACAGAGAGAGGATACAGAGAGAGAGGATACAGAGAGAGAGGATACAGAGAGAGAGGATACAGAGAGAGAGGATACAGAGAGAGAGGATATAGAGAGAGAGAGGATACAGAGCTGGTACTTAACAATGTCGCAGGAAAGAATAAATTATGCATAACAAATATTAGAGTGACATGGTTATTACAGGCAATATAATTAATTGGAGGAGTAATGAATCATGACAAGTTGGTGTGTGGATGGTCAAAGGAGGCAGTGACTATGCAACTGATTCTTCTTCCAGTGTTAGTAGAAACTTAGTAGTTAGAAAATAGTGCCCTGGGTGATGTCAGTGACCAGCAAGTGATAAGGTTAGAGATGCTAAACCATATGTTAGATATGTTGATATGTTGGCTTTATAGAACAGCTGGGAAGTGAATCAGTATGTAGTTTGTAGTTTCTAGGTCAGAGCACACACTGCATACTATTTGTATCATATAATAATATAATATGATAATAATATAATATGATAATATAATATGATAATAACACAATATAATAATATAATATAACGTTAATATATAATAACAATATACAGGAGGTGCACTGTATTCAGTGTCTCATATAATTGTATCATGACTATATAGAGTTGAAAATATGTACAACCAATAAAAACTTCACACAATTTTCTGCTATGAAAATACTCATAAAAGTAGTAGTAGTGATAGTAGTAGTAGTACTAGTAGTAGTAGTAGTAGTAGTAGTATAGTAGTAGAAGTAGTAGAAGTAGTAGTAGTAGTAGTAGTAGTAGTAGTAGTAGTAGTAGCAGTAGTAGTAGTAGTAGTAGTAGTAGTAGTAGTAGTAGTAGTAGTAGTAGTAGTAGTAGTAGTAGTAGTAGTAGTAGTACTACTAGTACTACTACTAGTAGTGGTACTAGTAGTAGAGTACACTAACCAAGAGTTAGAAGAGTAGATGTTATCCAGGAGATACGAATCCGTAAGAACAGCTAACGCAGACAGGCATTTGAAAAGTAAGTTTGGTTGTTAATAAATAAGAGCTTAGAGTGAGAGAGATGTGTAGCAGAGATAGAGTAGATGTAGAGTAGAGATAGAGTAGGCAATAGAATGCTGATGGAGCTAATGCTGATGGAGCTAATGCTGAAGCTGTGATAGTGACTGGCTACTCACACATGTGCAATGCTCGCTGGAGGATACTATCTAAACAAGTGCTTATTGTTATAAACAAATAAATGAGTTAACATTCTGATGTGCACGAGATGCATCTCATTACAGACATTGAATGTAATAAGGTAATCATTGTATTACGACTCCTCCGTAGTAATCAGAGAGAAATTCGAGCCCTCTATTAGCAATAAATCAATAAATATTAGCAACCAATCATAACAAACGGTGCAATATAATTACAGTCAACATCCAGACCCTAGCACATGCCTGACCTCAATTTCAAGTTGATTGCAGAGGACAAAGGCCTGAGTGAGAGGAAAGGCGTAGACTAAGTGCTTACCATTTGAGTTGAGTTTCTTGGGTTATAATTAATCCCATCCAGTGTGCTGTTAGCTAAAATATATGATGATAATGAAGTGTTATGAAGACATGCACGTACACAATACAACAGCTCTCTAAACAGGCTATAATAACTCACTGACTGTACTATGTAAGAGTATAACAACTCACTCACTGTACTATGTAAGAGTATAACAACTCACTGACTGTACTATGTAAGAGTATAATAACTCACTCACTGACTGTACTATGTAAGAGTATAACAACTCACTGACTGTACTATGTAAGAGTATAACTCACTCACTGACTGTACTATGTAAGAGTATAACTCACTCACTGACTGTACTATGTAAGAGTATAACAACTCACTCACTGACTGTACTATGTAAGAGTATAACAACTCACTCACTGTACTATGTAAGAGTATAACTCACTCACTGACTGTACTATGTAAGAGTATAACTCACTCACTGACTGTACTATGTAAGAGTATAACAACTCACTCACTGACTGTACTATGTAAGAGTATAACAACTCACTCACTGTACTATGTAAGAGTATAACAACTCACTCACTGACTGTACTATGTAAGAGTATAACAACTCACTCACTGACTGTACTATGTAAGAGTATAACTCACTCACTGACTGTACTATGTAAGAGTATAACAACTCACTCACTGACTGTACTATGTAAGAGTATAACAACTCACTGACTGTACTATGTAAGAGTATAATAACTCACTGACTGTACTATGTAAGAGTATAACAACTCACTGACTGTACTATGTAAGAGTATAATAACTCACTCACTGACTGTACTATGTAAGAGTATAATAACTCACTCACTGACTGTACTATGTAAGAGTATAATAACTCACTCACTGACTGTACTATGTAAGAGTATAATAACTCACTCACTGACTGTACTATGTAAGAGTATAACAACTCACTGACTGTACTATGTAAGAGTATAATAACTCACTCACTGACTGTACTATGTAAGAGTATAATAACTCACTCACTGACTGTACTATGTAAGAGTATAACAACTCACTCACTGACTGTACTATGTAAGAGTATAACAACTCACTCACTGACTGACTGTACTATGTAAGAGTATAATAACTCACTGACTGTACTATGTAAGAGTATAATAACTCACTCACTGACTGTACTATGTAAGAGTATAACAACTCACTCACTGACTGTACTATGTAAGAGTATAACAACTCACTCACTGACTGTACTATGTAAGACAAGAGGACACCGTCACTCAAGTCACTCTGCAGGTTTTCTACTCTCTTCTGACACTTGGCTTTCTCAAGGTAATGATTTGCCCATTCGGTATAAATCTGCAACATTAAGTGTACAGAGTATACATAGTATACAGAGTATACAGAGTATACTCTGTATACAGAGTATACAGAGTATACTCTGTATACAGAGTATACAGAGTATACAGAGTATGCAGAGTATACAGAGTATACTCTGTATACTCTGCATACTCTGCATACTCTGTATACTATGTATACTCTGTATACTCTGTATACTCTGCATACTCTGTATACTCTGTATACTCTGTATACTCTGTATACTCTGTATACTCTGTATACAGAGTATGCAGAGTATACATAGTATACAGAGTATACAGAGTATGCAGAGTATACAGAGTATACTCTGTATACAGAGTATACAGAGTATACTCTGTATACAGAGTATACAGAGTATACTCTGTATACAGAGTATACAGAGTATACAGAGTATACAGAGTATACAGAGTATACAGTAGAGTATAAAGTATACAGAGTATACAGAGTATACAGAGTATACAGAGTAGACAGAGTAGACAGAGTATGCAGAGTATGCAGAGTATGCAGAGTATGCAGAGTATGCAGAGTATACAGAGTATACAGAGAGAGGACAACTTCAACATATACAACATTATATTATTACTAGGTTTACCCTCACTGTGCAGGTGTATTTCACAGCCGTATAAGATAATGCACATGACTATCTCAGCAAAACCCAAGTGTCCTGCACCAATACTAGAGGCAGTGCAGGAAACAAAGGCATTCTCTAGTACATGTGGAGAGAAAGAAAGGAGAGAAGGAGATACTGTGTATGACTTGAAGTGTCAGCAAAAATCACTTTGTTTACATTAAGGCACACCGATACTAGTCAAAGGGAAATAAGAAAGAATTGCTCCATATCATGTCGTCTGTCTGGTACCTGTAAGCCACTGGCTATGGCAGTAGAAAACAGCCTCTTAAGTACAGGAGACTTCATTTTACACTGACTGTGAGACTTCTCTGTAAGCCCCCCACTTGCATTGCTCTGTGTGCAGACATCAGCATGCTCACTAGGACTATGCTCACTAGGACTATGACCACTAGGACTATGACCACTAGGACTATGACCACTAGGGCTATTGCCGTTGTTACTCGTGTAGTCTGTATTCGTCTGTACGCTGTGTTTACCACCGGCTGGTTTACGTCTCACTATCTTTCTCACATTACGAGGTGGGACTTCTGTCTCTCTAAACTCTTTCTCTGTCTCTCTAAACTCTCTCTCAACCTCTACTTGTTCAGGAAAGTATATCCGTGACTCCATATACTCTCTGTGGTTAGATGCCTCTGTGTCCTTGAACTCCGCAGGAGGCGAGGTTATGGCCTCAAAGTAGCACCACTTCTCATCAAAGTCCACACCACGAGTTCTCAGACAGTCTGGGGACTGGAACCGCCGGGGTGTGGCGGGTGAACCAGGATTGCTGGAGCTTATGGAGCTGGAAGTTGTCTGCCTACGTTCAGGACTTGACCTTAGAATGACATTGAACGTGCTGCTACGGAGAGCTATAGTTTCAGTGTGAGAGCCGTCACTGAGACAGGCAATGTCATCTAGTAGACTGCTCCCTGAAGTGCTACTGCCCACTAGATGGTCTCCTTCGTCACGTGTCTGTAGTGTCTCGCTGTGACAGCTGGTGGACTGGGAGGTGATGGTAGTATCGTAGCCACTGTCACACCCTGTACCACACTGGTTCACCTTAGTCTGTGACAGTACAGGACACCCACCTGGAGAGGTGTGTGACAGTACAGGACTCTCACCCGTAGAAGTGTCAATATCTTGAGTTGGCACGTTGACTGGCTTTAACCTGTTGAATCTGTTGATAGGGAACCTGTTGATAGGGTTAGTATTGCCAGGGGACAGCTCATGCGTACCCACGGAACCCCAAAGCTCTGTTGAATAAGGTGAAGGCTCTACGTAGACTGAGGGGATGAGAGGAGTTATGATCTCCACATAGGAATGCTGAATCTCCTGCGAACTGAGCACGCTACCTTCTGTCCCGACACAGTTGTATAGTGTGTCCTTGACCTGCTGTGTGTCCTTGACCTGCTGTGTGTCCTTGACCTGCTGTGTGTCCTTGACCTGCTGTATGTCCTTGACCTGCTGTATGCCCTTGACTTGTCGTGTCTCCCACTCCTTGCTAACTTCATGACTGTTTATCTTAGGCATAGATTGTTTATATTCCAGAGTTGACAGCCAGCTGTGAGACATCAATAGCAGCAGGAAGAAACCGGCAGCAGGAAGTCAACAGTAGCAGCTGAGTCCACAGTATAGCAGCTGAGTCAACACTAGATAGAGTTGTTTAGATGTTCCACAGTAAGTGAATGGAGAGAGACTGTTACTTCTTTATTAGCCAAAACATTAGTTAACAATATTAATTGAAATAACAAATAGATAAATTAGAGAGAATCTGCTTGCCATGCAGAGAGAGAGTAATAGAATATCTATACAGTGTTATACAGCAAGCTGATGTACAAGAAGCTGATACACAGCAAGTTGATATACAACATATTACATGCTCCATTATTAACAATTCTAACATCAATATTAAATCAATGAAACAGCATTAGACGAGTCACAGTCCACTTTCTTACACCACGTCACACTAGGGAGCACTCGTACACCGCTTCAAGCTACTCCATAAATTATATTTATCAATAATTATTATATTACATAGTATACCTACAGCATATAATATAGTATACAGTGTTATATAATATAGTATACAGTGTTATATAATATAGTATACAGTGGTATATAATATAGTATACAGTGTTATATAATATAGTATACAGTGTTATATAATATAGTATACAGTGTTATATAATATAGTATACAGTGTTATATAATATAGTATACAGTGTTATATAATATAATATACAGTATTATATAATATAGTATACAGTGTTATATAATATAATATACAGTGGTATATAATATATTATACAGTGTTATATAATATACTATACAGTGTTATATAATATAGTATACAGTGTTATATAATATAATATACAGTGGTATATAATATATTATACAGTGTTATATAATATACTATACAGTGTTATATAATATACTATACAGTGGTATATAATATAGTATACAGTGTTATATAATACAGTATACAGTGTTATATAATATAGTATACAGTGTTATATAATACAGTATACAGTGATATATAATACAGTATACAGTGTTACATATACAACATATACGTTACATAGTGTGCATACAAGGGTAGTAATTGACATACTAACATGTCAATTACTACAAATAATAGAAATGTATGCTATACATTAATATGAATAAAAGGTATGTTATAACACAATACAGAATATTGATTTGGATATCATAAAATTCCTAGTTGACTTTCTAACAGATAACTGCCAATCAAACTGGTCAATAAAATCAATCATCAGTCTACACTACCTTACATAATATATAATATAATATAACATAGAATATAACATAATATAATATATAATATAACATAGTATATAACATAATATAATATATAATATAACATAGTATATAACATAATATAATATATAATATAACATAGTATATAACATAATATAATATATAATATCACATAATATATAATATAACATAACATAATATATATTATATGTAGATGTAGGTGATTAGTTGTACATCAGTTAGTGTGAATTGTTGTAGTACCTTAAGCATTGTGTGATTGTTAGTTTCCCACTGCCACTGCATTCTATTAAACACAACCCACTGTCTCTATACTAGCCACACACTGCATATACTACACACTGCATATACTGCACACTATGTACTGCACACTGTGTAGTGTGTACTAGTAGCAGGTAGTAGCAGGTAGTGGCAGGTAGTGACAGCTAGTAGCAGCTAGTAGCAGGTAGTGGCAGCTAGTGGCAGGTAGTAGCAGGTAGTAGCAGGCAGTACAACACCTCGACTAGCACTGACTGCCCTGCC
The DNA here is from genome assembly GCA_964035545.1 of Bugula neritina. Classification (NCBI taxonomy): domain Eukaryota; kingdom Metazoa; phylum Bryozoa; class Gymnolaemata; order Cheilostomatida; family Bugulidae; genus Bugula; species Bugula neritina. Next base: position 76,219 of record OZ037770.1, read on the forward strand.
ACTCCAGTGTCTGCTAATAGCTGACAAATTTAGCAAATATTATTATTAAGTTCCATAGCCTGGGCCCCTTCATACTGAGGGTGACTGAGGAGAGGTGGGGACGACTCTCTTGTTTCAAGAGATAGCACACATTAAGGATCTTATTACAGCAGGTAACGTGAGTCTGAGCTATTCATCTGCCTTTCATTTTGTTAACTTAAGTTGAAAAATGTGTGAGTCAATTAAATCTTTTGAAAAAAGAGAATATATTATGTCATCATAGCCTGTCTGCTTGTGTTTAGTTTAACTGTCTGTATACTACTCAGTGTATTATACTGTATACTACTCAGTATATTATACTCAGTATATTATACTGTATACTACTCAGTATATTATACTCAGTATATTATACTGTATACTACTCAGTATATTATACTGTATACTACTCAGTATACTGTATACTACTCAGTATATTATACTCAGTATATTATACTGTATACTACTCAGTATATTATACTGTATACTACTCAATATAATATACTGTATACTACTCAGTATATTATACTGAGTAGTATACAGTATAATATACTGAGTAGTATACAGTATACTACTCAGTATACTGTATACTACTCAGTATATTATACTGTATACTACTCAGTATACTGTATACTACTCAGTATATTATACTCAGTATATTATACTGTATACTACTCAATATAATATACTGTATACTACTCAGTATATTATACTCAATATATTATACTGTATACTACTCAGTATATTATACTGTATACTACTCAGTATATTATACTCAATATATTATACTGTATACTACTCAGTATATTATACTGTATACTACTCAGTATATTATACTGTATACTACTCAGTATATTATACTGTATACTACTCAGTATAATATACTGTATACTACTCAGTATATTATACTGTATACTACTCAGTATACTACTCAGTATATTATACTCAGTGTATTATACTGTATACTACTCAGTATATTATACTCAGTAAACTATACAAACTGGGAGTTGCACACCCTTTAAACAGAGCAAAAGCAAAGAGGACAACTTTCAATCTGGAGCTCAAGGACATTTACCAAGTAAAGCTACACACCCACACGCTGGACACATGACACAACCTAAAAAATCAGACCGAACATGAGGTAGTGGCTGGTGAGGGACGCACAGCAACGTACCTTAATAGTTTCCTGTATGGAGTACTGGTTATGAGAAGAGATAGGAGACGGTGTCATACCAGAAGAGTGTTTAGTTATTCCTCTGCTTGCTGCCATTAGTACACTGCTAACACAAATATAATACAATATATGACACAAATATAATACAATACATGACATAATACATACCATAATATATAATATACATACAATGTACACAGAATATACATACAATGTACACAGTGTATAAACAGGATACACATAGAATATATATACAGTGAAATGTATAAGAATGGGGTTTTTGAAATTGACAAAATTTCAAATACATATAACTCTACCGCTGCTACTACTACTACTATAGTACTACTACTACTAGTACTACTACTACTACTATAGTACTACTACTACTAGTACTACTACTACTGCCATAGTACTACTACTACTGCTACTACTGCTACTACTACTAGTACTACTATTACTACTAATCATATCACTACTTCTGCTGTTACTGCTGCTGCTGCTGCTGTCACTACCACTACTAATGGAGCTCCCACCACAGCCACTGCATGATGTATATTACATATTGACAGACTATTACCTTGTTGTGGTTAGTATAATTGTATTTCAACATTTAGATTTAGCCAGGCATGTTTTATATCTCAATGCACATCTAGCTATATATAATATATTACTCAGTGATATAATATATTACTCAGTGATATAATATATTACTCAGTGATATATTATATTACTTACTCAGTCATATAGTATATTACTTACTCAGTCATATATTATTACTTACTCAGTGATATAATATATTACTTACTCAGTGATATAATATATTACTTACTCAGTGATATATTATATTACTTACTCAGTGATATAATATATTACTCAGTGATATAATATATTACTTACTCAGTGATATAATATATTACTTACTCAGTCATATAATATACAACTCACTCAGTGAGAAGTTATACTACTGACTTAGTCACACAAGATGAGTCATAGGCCACTCTAATCAGCTGACAATCAATATTGCCATCTAACAGCTTGTTTGCTGTCATCACAGCAGTGGAATACAAGTGAAATAGGAATCTAACATATTGATTAACTGTTACTGTGTATAATTCAAGCACCTAGCAAGTACCTAGAATGCAGCTAGCTAACGAGTACCTTAGCATGCTAGGCTCTGAGATATTACATTAATTGGTAAGGTGTGCTACTCAAGCTGCAGCGTAGCTGCACTATCTTCATTTACTGTGAATCATGAGGCAGCAATGAGGCAGCAGGCTAATGGCAGCCACCCACTAGATTGAAGCACTGAGAGCTCAACATCTCTACCACTGATTATGATTCATTAGCAGATAAACCATAGCCAGGCTGCTGGCTCAACCCATTTCAGCAGTTTTTATAGAAAAAAAAAACGAAGTGAAGAATTAAAGAAATGAGTGTGAGAGTTGGTGTGACAGCTGGGAGAGGTGCTAGCACGTGCCAGCTTCAGTTAGTTACTGAGTGGTCAGCCAAGTTGTAAGTTAATTAATTGTAATCAGAGCGTCAACAGTGGGTCAGGATGACATGTGGAGCGGCACAGAGTTGACTGGAGAGTATATATAATATGCAATGTAGTCATCACAGAGTATAATATAATAGAGGCAGGTGCATTTACTGCAGTGTAGAAGGACACATCATTCTGTTAGAACATCCTGTTGCTAAATCCCAAAGGCTTAGAGCTGGCATTAGGTCAAAAGACTAATCAAGTTCCAATAAATAAGTAGTTTACTTTAAATTTCACTAACAATGAAAACTATTGGTTATTTGGGTGATTGGATATGATATTGATAAGATGGAGGTGAATGGTTTATGACAGGGCAGATGCAGTGAGTGTTTCAGTGCACAACCAATACACCTTCAAACAGCTATTGAGAGTAGAAATGAAATTCCTGTATAAGTTTACTTATTAAAAGGCAGGAAATGAGGAATTAGTTATATAATTTCTCCAATACTAGTTGTGAAATTGTATTTCGGTACATGGCTACACAGCAGCAAGTAATAGCACACACAGAGTAGCATGGCCCAGTTATCAGCAGCTGCCAGATGAAACAGCAGCATGCTGTTGAAGAGGCACAGTGAATACTCATGTATTGAATAGAGAGAATTAATTAGATGGCATTAACATTCTACTAATAACCCTTCAACCAATGAAAGAGAAGAGTTGCAAGATAATCATCAGCTATTAAATAACAGACAAAGTCAAAGTACTGAAATACTAGTCAAATTCAATGATACAGCTTAGAATGAGCAATAGTATCCAACTCCATCACTACCATCTCACTACTAGTATATAGAGTGATAGTTGTAGTATCTCACTACTAGTATATAGAGTGATAGTTATAGTAGTATCTCACTACTAGTATATAGAGTGATAGTTGTAGTATCTCACTACTAGTAAATAGAGTGTTAGTTATAGTAGTATCTCACTACTAGTATATAGAGTGTTAGTTATAGTAGTACCTCACTACTAGCAAATAGAGTGTTAGTTATAGTACCATCTCACTACTAGTAAATATAGTGATAGTTATAGTAGCTCATAGTGAAACTCATAGTACTCAAGAAAAGTATAGCAAGTAATCATGATTTGCATAGCTCAAGAATTGATAGCATTTGCAGTTGTCATCACATGTTATTCTTGATTTGTGTGATTGAAGAGGGAGTGTTGAGATGCACACCAGACGAAACACACAACTATGCAATCAAACCAATTAAAACCTAATGGTGTATTTTAAAAGTGTAAGTGGGTTTCACATTAGATAAAACTAGACTTGACTAATGCCTGCATGGCTGTTTTCATAGTATATACTGATAAATATATTCCCTGACATTGGGAATATATTAGTTTCATTACTTAACAGCTGACATTGACAAATAACTACACTGTCACTATACTGTCACTACACTGTCACTACACTGTCACTACACTGTCACTACACTGTCACTATACTGTCACTATACTGTCACTACACTGTCACTATACTGTCACTACACTGTCACCACACTGTCACCACACTGTCACTACACTGTCACTAAACTGTCACTATACTGTCACTAAACTGTCACTACACTGTCACTAAACTGTCACTATACTGTCACTACACTGTCACTATACTGTCACTACACTGTCACTGTACTGTCACTGTACTGTCACTATGCTGTCACTGTACTGTCACTATGCTGTCACTATGATGTTGCAGTTTATATAGTAAGTATATTTAGTAGCTAGCGTAACTTATTACAGCTTTAAGTATCTCAGCACCACCAGAAGTCAAAATCATCGGTTAGCGTTGATCAGAACTGCTGTGATTGTTGAATATAATTAATAATAGGATTAATATAACAGTTATAATATTATATTATCATAAATATTCAACTTGTTGTGGAGTTGCTAGTAATGTGAAGTGTCATATGTGTAAACTTCAAGCTTCAGAGCATCAACAAAAACTAATAGTAATATGGAAAAATACTAATGGCACTACTAATTTATCAAACTGGTGTATTGGTAATACTAATACTAATACTAATACTAATAGTTGGTGTGATACTAATGGGTAATAGCCTATATAATTAGCGATTAAATAATTCATTGAGGCTTCACAAGATGGTATACATCAACAGTATCAGTATGAGTGTGATATAATCATGATGATCAAATCACACTCAATAGTCAGTCAATTACTCATTTAATCTACTGAGAATGTTAGTGACTGTAGCAATACTACACTCATTCACATTGTGATTGTCAGTGTGAGCATAAATAATACTAGTAACATTTCATAAATATATTAAGAATAATATTAATAATATTTATTATAATAACTAAAGTTTATTACATTTAATATTATTAATGTCAACTGTAACTGTGTATAAGACCAAGAGTAAGTATATCGATATGAATATCAAAATGTTGGAATAAGTTGTAATTCAATTTTCATTTTGATGAATTTAAAGCACAAATACAATGAGGATCAGTAAGAGTATGACAAACCACAACAATCAACACAATAAGTATAACTAATAAGTATAAGTATAGCTATAAGTATAACAATTTGAATTACAAAATGAATAACAATCACAATGCCAAGCCCAAGGTCAAACTCAATATCAGTATCACTAATGAATAGGCTCTAGCTGTGCTGCTAAAAACTAATGGCTGCGTTATATTTTGAACTAAAAGAGTAGCTTGCAAATTTTACTGTACCTTTAGAGACACTATGTTGACTAACTTGTGTATGAAAGTAAAGGGTTTAAAACTCTTCTCAATAATCAATATACGAGTACATTACTTATTACTTCCACTAATCACTTCGTCATTAAACTGATCGCACTGTTATCGTCTGCAAATGAATGAAGGGCGCACGTGGTATTTGCTGGGTTGTTTACTCACGTGGTATGCGCTTTGCGTTCTGACTGGGTAAACAGAACGTAGAAACCATACACTATAAAGACAACTCCGAAAAATCTGCACCAGATTATTTTGTTCGATTGTATTAGAAGTTTTTAGAACTATAACGGCTTATTTCAAAAATATGAATTCCTTAATTCACAAACATTGAAGTACTACTAGCCAGCTGGTAGACCTGGACTCACTACTATCTAGAAATGCGAAGAGTTAGTGTACCTGACGTTATAGAATGAGTGCACAATAACATGACAAGAGCTCATAATGCAATTAGCAGAAAATCATGCTCCATTTTCAATAGCAGAAAGTCATTGGGCACTGAATGGTAGGCAGTTGTAAGACAGACTGACAGTGGTGCATATAGACTGACAGTGGTGGATGCAGGCAGACAGTGGTGGATAAAGATTTATAGTACGTAGCAAATAACAAATGATTAAATAACATAATACATATGAAGTATATTTACTCATTTAATAAAAAAAGATTGCAACATACATTATAATTGCCAATGTAATGTTAAAGATAGCAATTAAAGCAGAAAAAGTAACTATTTAGTGTAAAGTATAAAAGACATTATGTTAGTGAATATGTACAATATGAGAGTTTATCACCACCTATATGCATGCAGCTCTCCTAACACAGCTCTAGTATTGACTGTAATAAAGGGAAGACAACTATAATAATATATAAACTGTAGTATGTACATCATATGAGTGACTAAAAGGAGACTCCTATACAACATGTCTCAGATATTCACAGTACTCCACTAGCCCAGCTGTAGCAGAGGTGAGATTAGCCCAGCTGTACCAGAGGTGAGACTAGCCCAGCTGTACCAGAGGTGAAATTATCCCAGCTGTATCAGAGGTGAGATTAGCCCAGCTGTACCAAAGCATCAGCTGGAAACTCCTGAGAGGTGAAACCCTGAGTAACTTCTTCCTCGGTTATTCTGTGGGCAGCACTAAAATATATATATATATATAATATATACTCTATATAGTGTTAGTATATACAATATATTCTATATATAGTGTTAGTATATACAATACATACTCTATATAGTGTTAGTATATACAATATATACTCTATATAGTGTTAGTATATACAATATATTCTATATATAGTGTTAGTATATACAATACATACTCTATATAGTGTTAGTATATACAATATATGTGACCTCCCACCACAAAACAGGGAACGTTGGTCAGTTTTTCAAAATTGAGTTATTAGTATAGAGTTAAAGAGCAGATCTTTGCAATCATTTTGCAATTTATTTGAAGTCTCTAGTGCAAATAGAACTCGAGATATTGATATTCAAAAGCCTTGGCGTTTTTAAAACAGTCAATTTACGTTTTTGAGAAATTCGCTTTTAAAGTAAGGAGGTCTGGAATAATTTATGGATTATTTGTTTACATTTGTCAAGCCATAGCAACGGGCCTTTTTATTCTAGCAAACTGGACAAATTTGGTATCAAAACATTTGTTTAAGTATGGGCTTTCAGCTCAACTAGTTTTTACGTTTCCTAAACAAAAAATTAGGTCAAAGATGGCCGCCAAACTTGTTGTAACTTTATTTTCCCGAATAGCTATTAAATTGTGATAACAGTTGAAAATTTTGCTACTTTCAGCACATAAAAGGACCTTTAAGCACTTTTTTGCACCGACATTCATTTGAACCAACTATGCTAACTAGGTGTCGTATGAAACAAAATGGCAGCCATTTCCTGTTTTACATTTGCTATTTCCTTAATTATTAATATCTCATGTAACATGTCCAACTGTAGCTATTGAGCCATGCCATTCGATAGTATCATTTGTTTCATGCGTAAAAATCATATAAGAGAATCATTCAACTATTATGATATTATACAAAATTTATTCAGTCATACAGTTACAATGTAGAGTGATCAAAAGTTACACATAGGGAATCAGTTGAGATATTGAGTATCCATACAAGAAAATAAGGTATAAGTTATTTTTAATCTTCAAATCAATTATTATAAACAGATAAAAGTGTAGAAATTCAGCATAAATGAAACTTAAATTAATTCATATAGCAGAAAGACTGCTTAGGTGGTTCGTATGGTCTCTGAATCTATGTCCTTGTTCTTCATAGCGTGAGTTTATAGAGTATAAGCACATAACCAAGAGCTTAATTGCTGCTACAAACGATATTCCAGTATTCAAAGTTAATAGATGCTGCTACTATAAATCTACCCTGTTCATCTATAGCCACTTAGACCTGCAAATATAATATTAAACTTATTTTTAGATTATAAAAGAGAATAATAGTGCATTAGAAATTAAATCTGGCTATATAATGTAATTGTTTTAACACCATTTAACTACTACATTACAGCAGCTAATAATTATTGAGCAGTTTCTCAACATTTAAGTTTATAGCGAGTTTGAAGGCACATTTGCAAACTAGTTATTTATAAAATTTTTGAGCATAATGAAATACTAGACACCTTTTTTCGAGTAAAGTTAGCAGAAGCTATAAGCTTGCAAGCGGTAGCCCTCCAAATGCAGGGAGTCCGGATCACAAGTGTAAGAATGATAGGTTATATGCAGCATGCTCTTGAGCTGTATAGGCAACATACCAAACAGCACCTCATCAACAAGTTCCATCATGTTGCCCTCACATCTTCACTTTCCTAAAATGAAAATAATGTTATATTCCTGAATAATAATCATGATGTAGTAATAATAATATTTTCTTTTCCTATTGCCATCAAAAATTAAGTCATTTGAATATTTAGCATGTTTGAATCTGCAGTACTAAAGCAATGAGCTTGTATTTGAAAAATAAAACAACTAACTAATCAATATACTATTTAACATTCAATTCAAAGTGAGTAGACAGAGCTAGCCAAGTAGCAACAAAACCTACTAAATATAGCTACTGCAAAACCAATTTAAATTCAATTATTTACTTAAATATAAATAAATATAATAAATAAATCAGCATAAGTAGTTGTAGTACTCAAATTCTATTTTGAAACTGGAAAGTCTTGCATGATAAAAGTGACGTATTCTAATAGTCATAGATAACTATAAGATTTAAACTAAGGGTAGCTGTAAGTGTTAGGCTGACAGTGACTAACAACAACTGACTTGATTTTGACATCATTATTATTGTTTCACTCTTAAAGATCTTAATCACTGTTATTATGAATATTATTCTTATACTTGAACTTATTCAAATTGAATCACATTCGATATTTCAGTATGAGTATAGATTATGTTAAATAATAATATTCATATTCAATATAAAAGTGGCGCTCCGCTGACTGTGGACCAGTTAACATGCCCAGACTTAAAATTTCTATAAATAATCAATATGAAAATGAACATTTAATACTATGAACTTCAAGTTAATGATAATAATAATATAATATTCAATAAGATTATCACAAGAACTAACTGAAAGAATTACTAATAGTATTAGTGTAATACTGAACCCTATTTAATAGTATTATCAATGTGAGTATGAGCATTTAATTTTGAATAAAAATAAAACACTCAATACTAAAAATTTCAAGTTAAAAATATCATCTTTTTAGCATCAGCTGTTAAAAATGAAAGTCAAGAAAGCATTTGATCTACGTAGGCTAGAGTAAATCACTAGATCAAAATGAAAATGTAATACTATTATTATTTATTAATACAAATAACTTAATAAGTATATAACTCGGATTGATCATAATATTTTAATCATGATTATTAATATTATTATTATTATTAAATTCAACAACTACAACATTAGAAGTAGAAGTATAACTTTAACTATAAGTATAAGTTAATAACTATTAGTAAATTATATAATTATTTAGTAGCGTAAATGAGCTATTTTCAGTATAATTACCTGCTTTGTAGTGATTTAATCATAAAATCCAAAGATAAAGATCAATATTAAACTACAGCTAAGGAAATTAGTTGCATTAAAAGCTAACTTAATCTTTGCAGCCAGCGCCAAAAACAGCTAATACTAAACTAAGTTTCAAAAGTAGGCTTCCTATCATGCGAGGAGAATGCAAGAGCTACCTTTATTAAACAAAAAATTGTTTGTAGGATTCCGCGCTATGTAATGTTTTAATTTCATTTTCGTAATAGTAATGATAACTCCGAGTCAACTTGACTACGATCCGCCATTTTGAAAAAATATTTAATGCATAGTTACCAACTTTAGAGTTGATTTTGAGGTTGAAGGAATTAGCAAATGCTTGCGAAAATATGATATTTGAAATCCTTGAGTTTTTCTGTATAAGAAAAGTTTAAAATTTAAAGACTGGCAAAAAATTTCAATTTTTGGTTTTTCAAAATTTAACCTTCATTTACTACACTTCATGAATGCCGCCAAGTTCCCGGTTTTGTCGCGATGGGTCACATATGCTCTATATAGTGTTAGTATATACAATATATACTCTATATAGTGTTAGTATATACAATATTATATACTCTATATAGTGTTAGTATATACAATATATACTCTATATAGTGTTAGTATATATAATATATACTCTATATAGTGTTAGTATATACAATATATACTCTATATAGTGTTAGTATATACAATATATACACTATATAGTGTTAGTATATATAATATATACTCTATATAGTGTTAGTATATACAATACATACTCTATATAGTGTTAGTATATACAATATATACTCTATATAGTGTTAGTATATATAATATATACTCTATATAGTGTTAGTATATACAATATATACTCTATATAGTGTTAGTATATACAATATATACACTATATAGTGTTAGTATATATAATATATACTCTATATAGTGTTAGTATATACAATACATACTCTATATAGTGTTAGTATATACAATATATACTCTATATAGTGTTAGTATATACAATATTATATACTCTATATAGTGTTAGTATATACAATATATGCTCTATATAGTGTTAGTATATAATATATACTCTATATAGTGTTAGTATATACAATATATACTCTATATAGTGTTAGTATATACAATATTATATACTCTATATAGTGTTAGTATATACAATATATACTCTATATAGTGTTAGTATATATAATATATACTCTATATAGTGTTAGTATATACAATATATACTCTATATAGTGTTAGTATATACAATATATACTCTATATAGTGTTAGTATATACAATATATACTCTATATAGTGTTAGTATATACAATATATACACTATATAGTGTTAGTATATATAATATATACTCTATATAGTGTTAGTATATATAATATATACTCTATATAGTGTTAGTATATACAATATATACTCTATATAGTGTTAGTATATACAATATATACTCTATATAGTGTTAGTATATATAATATATACTCTATATAGTGTCAGTATATACAATACATACTCTATATAGTGTTAGTATATACAATATATTCCACATTTTCTTGTAACAAAACCTCACCCGATAGATAAACTCTTGTCAGCCTCTTTTTCATCACCAGCCTCACTCTGATCTTCACTATCCTCAGCATCCCGACTCTCCTCGATAACCGGCACTTCCTGTATGCCGTCATCTTCTCCTAAAGTCTCCGGCTGAGTGAGAAACTGAGTTGCGTCAAAGTCTGTGAGATTGAGAGCCACGGCCTCCTCTAGGGAGAGGTGCCTGCGGAACACGTTGTTCTGTCTCCTGAGGTCTGTCACTGTCACCAGCACCCTGTTCTCCCTCCGCTCCTTCACCCTCGCTGACATCCCGGACGCTGACATACCGGACGGGGAGTAGGACTCCTCCTTGCGAGGGCGCCCTCTTTTCCTCTTCACCACTCTTCCGTTTATGATGAGTGGAGGTTTGGGGGGCTTCGGGGGGTAGGGTCTGTCATGGAGCCGGGGCCGACCGACCTTCCTCCTCACAGGTGTGCCGGAGTTCTGTGGCGCTTGAGACTGAAGCGGAGGGACTTGAGGGTCCGGATGCGACTTGGGCCGACCTCTCGACCTTTTAGACGGAGAATTCTCCGAGACGGCAGCAGAGGAATCAACACCACTTGTTCTCTCCCCCTCGCTGTCTCTCTCGCTGTCTCTCTCGCTCTCACTCTCCCCCTCCTCACTCTTCTCATCTCTATCACTGTCACTTCCCTCCTCGGAGGTATCTCCCCCTTCCTCTCCACCCTCTCCTTCCTCTCCACCCTCTCCCTCCCCGATGTCATCATACACTATAATTACAGTGTTGTCTCCATTCAACGAGATATTACTCTCCTCCTCTCCATTCACGTCTGCTCCTTCAGCCTCACTTTCATCTGAACTGTCCGACTTGTCACCAACAGGACTCTCAGTTCCCGAGTTGACGAGTTTGACTCGCAGATGACTCTTCTCTGCCATCTCCAGCTGCGACATGTAGTCCGTCGACACGTAGTCGTTCAGCTTAGCTGGTCTATCTCGTCTCCTGTTTGGTAATGACTTGTCATGTGCAGATCTTCCTCTGAAACATAGTAACACGTCAATACAAGACATCTACTCATCAGAGTAACTGCAAGACGGAACTGCAAGACGGAACTGCAAGATGTAATGTGAGGAATCATGAACCTACCCCTTGTTTCTCCGGTGTTGGTACAAGTAGGGATCAAGGAAGCGCATACGATCAAAGTGACACCACTCTCTATACGCATCCCTCCCTGAAGACTCGTAAGCTGTCATCTTGATTCTGTATATGTTACGGAGTTGTGCCCACCTGGTTTTACAGAAGTCGGCTGCAACAGTGAGTGGTGACATCACTACTAACTCAACACTACTAACTCAACACTACTAACTCATCACTACTAACTCATCACTACTAACTCAACACTACTAACTCTCCACTACTAACTCATCACTACTAACTCAACACTACTAACTCATCACTACTAACTCATCACTACTAACTCTCCACTACTAACTCAACACTACTAACTCATCACTACTAACTCAACACTACTAACTCAACACTACTGACTCTACACTACTAACTCAACACTACTAACTCAATACTACTAACTCAATACTACTAACTCAACACTACTAACTCTCCACTACTAACTCAACACTACTAACTCATCACTACTAACTCAACACTACTAACTCATCACTACTAACTCTCCACTACTAACTCATCACTACTAACTCAACACTACTAACTCTACACTACTAACTCAACACTACTAACTCATCACTACTAACTCATCACTACTAACTCATCACTACTAACTCATCACTACTAACTCATCACTACTAACTCATCACTACTAACTCAACACTACTAACTCTACACTACTAACTCAACACTACTGACTCTACACTACTAACTCAACACTACTAACTCAATACTACTGACTCTACACTCAGTTAGCACTCACATGTAGTTTTCAGGTGGTTCGCCACTTCATTCCACTTTCTATGAAACTCCTCCCTGGACTGTTGAGTCTTACAGCCGACTCCACTGCTATAGAGTATCTGACGGGGTCGCACTGAGTCTATGAGCTTACAGTCCTGCAATAGCAATATATACAGTAGTAAAGTAGTAGGTACAGTGTCACAGTAGCACAGTGCTGTAATAGTACTGTGTAGTAATAGTACTGTGTAGTAATAGTACTGTGTAGTAATAGTACTGTGTAGTAATAGTACTGTGTAGTAATAGTACTGTGCTGTAATAGCGGTAGTAGTAGTGGCAGTATTAGTGGCAGTATTAGTGGCAGTGGAAGTGGCAGTACTGTGTAGTACTAGTAGTGGTAGTAGCAGCAGCGGCAGCGGCGGCAGCAGCAGTAGCAGTACTAGTAGTAGTATTAGTAGTAGTAGTAGTAGTGGTAGTAGTAGTAGTAGTAGTACAGTAGTAGTAGTAGTAGTAGCAGTAGTAGTACTAGTAGTAGTAGTGGTAGTAGTAATAGTGGTAGTAGAAATAGTACTGTGTAGTAATAGTAGTGGTAGTAGTAGTAGTAGTGGAAGTAGTAATAGTAGTGGTAGTAGTAATAGTAGTGGTAGTAGTACTAGTAGTGGTAGTAGTAGTAGCAGCAATAGTAGTGGAAGTATTAATAGTAGTGGTAGTAGTACTAGTAGTGGTAGTAGTAGTAGTAATAGTAGTAGTAGTAGTAGTGGTAGTAGTAATACCTGTGCGTATGTTTCTGGATCAATAGGTTTGAATCGTCCTCCCCTTCCGCTAACTTTGCTCTCGTCTGCTCCTCTCCCATTTTCTATACTCACATCCATTTTCTCCGATCTCCCAGTCATTTCTATTCAACTACAACATACAACGTGGCTATCTTGAGATACAATGTCTTATTGTTGGTCTAACCATTATCATACATTTCCAACCACCCCTATACTCCTAGCCTTCTTCTGGCAGATATCCTTTCCATGTCTGACAGATTAAGATACATTAGCACTAACTTCTTTATATTTCGCTAATAAGTATAAGAACAGTTATAACTATAAAGACTATCACTATTAGTATGAGTTTCACTATGACTGAGTCTGACTAAGTATTACTTTCATTGTATTTTATTTCATATTATAATATCAATAAGATGCAAATACAATAAATATATGCTAATATAGTAAATAAATAATTCAGCCATTTACTATAAATATAAATTGAATGAATATTAGTATTACTATTAATATTGCTATTAGCATTACTACAGCCTAAACTAGTGAAATTACTATTAGTAATATTATTATTAATAGTAATATTTTTACTTATAGAGTTAAACTGTCATTGTGATATTCATATGTATACTGTGATAGCCGATGTCGAAATTTAAAGTTAAACGTTCTTCTACTTCTAGTAGTAGTACTTCTACTACTACTACTACTACTACTACTAGAGTACTACCACTACTAGTACTACTACTACCATTACTACTACTACACATATAAATAAATGTGAGCATATGACAATTCAACGCTCCACTGTAAATCCTCTAGTGTCTCAATACAGCATGAATAATGACCCCTTACAATGTGTTGACAAAGTATTATACCTTGGTGTCACGATTGATAATAAACTGTCATTCGATCAACATATAATAAACATTTGCTCAAAAGCTAATAAATTATTACACATGCTGATGCGCTGTCTAAAAAAGGCTAAAAGTAAAACCAGAGCCATAGCTTATAAAACAGTCTGTCGCCCTATACTAGAATTTGCGACCCACACCTGGTCTCCATTTAAATTGAAAAACATCAACATCATAGAAGGTATAAATAGAAAAGCCTTCAGGTGGGCATTCTGTAAGAGAAAACGAGATCATATAACTGAGCTCATGACAAATTCTAATTGGGATAGCCTTGCACAAAGACGTGATAATGCAGACCAAAAAATGTACTTTCGTATGCTTTCTGGTAGTGCCGCTATAGACCAAGACCGGTTCTCCCTTCATTTTGCAAAGTCTCACAATACCAGACATGGTGCTATTAAGGGCAATATCAATACCAAAACTGCCAAGCATTCATATAAACATCGCATCCATAAACTTTTCTAATGATTCTAGCTGCTTTGCCTAACTGATTATAAGCACTTTACACCGACTCTGCTTTATATCATCTGAAGCTGTGCGGTGTATATTTATTTATTTATTTGCTTTTTTTTTTCTCCTGGCAGTAGCTAGCTATTGAGCTTTGAATCAAAGCATAATTAACTATATTCTTATCTCGTAGACAAAATGGTTTTCTTCCTTACTACTGATAATTTAAACAATTGTTCATACACCACTGCATCTCGATAAAGGAGCCAAAGCGCTCCGAGTGAGATTAATTAGATGAGATGAGACTACTACTAGTACTACTACTAGAGTATCAGTATGAGTATGATGCTCATAAGCATCCACATACTCATAGTGAGTCACTCACTATGAGTACGTGGAACTGGATGCTTATCAGCATCATACTCATACTGATACTGGTACTCGTGCAGCTTAGCCTTATATTTATATTTATAATTATTATTATTATATTTATTATAGTTATACTAATAGTAACACTAATAGTAATAATAATACTAATACTTTACTTTGCAGTCAGTGTTACACAAACTCAAAGTGGCAATCAGAAAAACTGAAAGTAACAGTAAGTGTAACACTAACAGTAACTGTAAAGCGAAAGTCTAAGTTTGAGCTTGATTTCTTCTTATAAAAATTAAATAATATTAATTAGAAATTAAAGTAATCACAATAAAATAAGAACAAGTAAGACCGCAATAATAATGATAATACACTTGTGACTTACACCTGGCATTACAATCACAATAATCGTGATGAATGAAACGCCATGTCGATATTTTACGATATCGCTGGCGCTTCGTGCTGATGATAATGAGCAAACATCACCAAGATAGTTTCCATTTTATTCACGAAAAAGATAATCGACGCGCAAGTCGGTTCAGTTGTCAAACGTAATGTATGACTCGATTTTACACAAAGGATGGAGAAGAGGTCATACTTGCATAAAAATTAGCGCTGAGAGTAAGCAACTCCACATATTTATACAATTTATGTTGTACTATGCAATGGTAATAATTTATAGGTTATAACATGATACAATGTTAGTATAGCATTCGAGCACATAATTGGCCAATTTTGACGTAGGTTCAATGAAAAAAAGTAATAAGCCCAATATTTGATGGTAAGTTTAAATTCGTGTTTATTATCAAAAATCTAGAAAAAATATCATAAAAAATAAAAAGTAACTATTCATAATTATGCAACTGTTCAAAAATATATTCTGAATATTAGCAGCAGGTGGCTTGGCACATCAACCAACCAAGCCAAGCTTCCTGATAGATAAATACTGATCAGGGATTTCCATGAGGGCTTTCAGTGCAAATGCAGAGGAAGGATTCTGGTAAGTAGACTGGCTGGTGACTATCTCGTGGAAATTCACAAACTGGAAGTTGTCAAACCGACGCTGGGGTAGTTTGTCATCAAATTCTTTCATCATGTCCCACGGACCATCACCTGATGATAGAAACATTGTGATGTAGAAATTTATATGAGTAGTTCAGTAATAGTACTCAGTAATAGTACTCAGTAATAGTACTCAGCAGTAGTACTTAGCAGTAGTACTCAGCAGTAGTACTCAGCAGTAGTAGTAGTAGTAGCAGTAGTAGTAGTAGCAGTAGTAGTAGTAGCAGTAGCAGTAGTAGTAGCAACAGTAGTAGCAGTAGCAACAGTAGTGGCAGTAGTAGTATGTCACAAATTCTGAGTGTACATATACCTATAAACTTACCGGGTTTTTCCTAATGATTATACAGGAATGTTCATAGGTATTCTAGACTAATCAAAGAGATGGGTCATTGTTCATTGTTACTGTTTTCATTAGTCATGTTAACTACTGCCCAGCAATGTAAACAAGGTATTGCGCAATAATTGCGAAATAACCATGGAAATTCCAATGTTTTGTTTTGTTTTGATTTTCTATAAATAGTATTGGCATGTGGGGAATGTTTTCTACTAGAATCTTCTGTACTGGAATGCTTGAGAATATTCTAGAGCTTTTTGTTTACTATAAATACTGAGGCAGTTGTGTTTACAGTTCAGTTCATTCTTGGAGTTCATTTTAATACATTCATCTGTGCATATCTTACTAGAGAAATAAAGTATACTTATATCCACAACTCTATTTATTCACAACTGGATTAGCAAGCTGTATACTACTTGTCTATACACTTCTGACTACCAGACTTTTCGAACTCGTCACACTGCTACCTACAGTTTTGTGACAATTGGGGGCTGCTCCGGGAAGTCTCAGTCGCACACAGGGAAGTTATTAGTTACAACGTGAGTATACACAGGATTAATTAACAGTTGTTGAGACATTATGGCGTTGTTGGAGAGAGTGACACAGATGGGTAAAGATCTTGGATTGGTGGAGGACAAGCTCGTAGCTTTTGTTGAAAAGAACCTACCCATTGTTGCTGCACAAGAGGAAAAAGAAAAGGCACGAGAGGAAAAAGAAAAGGACCGAGAGGAAAAAGAAAAGGACCGAGAGGAGCGTAGATTAGAGCGTGAGGCGGAAAGGATCAAGCAAGAAAATGAGAAAGCCATAATGGAGATGAAGATAAAAGCTGATCAGGAGGCAATGGCACTCAAGATAAAAGCTGACCAGGAGGCAGAAGAGAGAAGACAACAACATGAATTGGATATGGAAAAGCTGAAAGCTAACACAAGTTTGGAGCACTCAAGACATGAGAGCACCAGATTAGAAATAGCTAACAAACCAAAACCAAAAATACCATTCTTTGATGAGAAGGTGGACGAAATGGATAGCTATTTAGAGCGGTTCGAGTGGGTTGCCGAAGGATGTAACTGGGACAAGGGAGATTGGCCCTACCATCTCAGTCAGTACCTAAGGGGTACAGCAACAGAAGCTTACATCCGGTTGTCACCTACCGATCGTAGAGATTATAAAAAAGTCAAAGAAGCCTTGTTGGAGCGCTTCAACTTGACTCAAGAGGGCTACAGAAAAAAGCTCAGAGAGGCAGAAGCTTACGAGGATGAAACTCCTGCCCAACTGTTCACTAGGATAGAAAGTTATGTGCACAAGTGGGTAGAGCTTTCAGGGGGCATGGACATAGCCAAACTAGTGGCAACTGAACAATTTATATCATCATGCCCAGACGACCTAGCTGTGCATTTAAAGCAAAGTTCCTACAACAGCAGTGAGGATATGTGTGATGCAGCGTCACTGTTTTTGCACGCCCGTGGAAGAAAACTAGCAAAGACAAAGAAAACTAATACAAAAAGGATGGAAAACACACCTGCCGGTAGCATGAATGCTGAACAAGGAAGTAAAAGTGATGGTGCATGCTTCATCTGCAAAGATAAGTCACACATTGCTCGTAACTGCCCACGGCGAGGGAAGAAGTACTGTTCACATTGCAAGATGAACAACCACAATACTTCAGACTGCAGAAAGTATGGTGGGAGGTCAGTGCATGCTGCAGCTGCAATAGCGACTACTCAGAATAAGACTGTGGTCAAAGATCCAGGAATCTCATTTAAAGTGGAAGAACCTACGGAAATCACAGTTAATGGTAAAAAGTTTGTCAACGCTGCTGTCTGCAAGAATGGACCTAAATTCAAAGATGGGGGCACAGCGATATTTGATGCGGAAGTTAATGGCCAACGAGCTACTGTAATGCGCGACACCGGCTGTGGTTGCATTGTAGTCAATGCAAAGTATGTGCAACCTCAACATTTAACTGGAGAATCAGTTTATCTGAATATGGCTGATGCAAGTGTTAGAGAGGCTCAGTGGGCACTTATCTCAGTGCGCTCACCATTTTTCAATGGTGTCGTCAAAGCTGCAGTAATGGACAAGACGATTTGTGACCTGCTTATTGGGAATGTGGATGGAGCGAGATCAGCTGACCAGCCGCTGGAAAACTGGAAGGACTGCGCCGTAACCACAAGAGCTCAAGCTGTCAAGGAAAAGTCAGGAGACAAACCACTGATGGTTGATTCAAATGCTAACCCATTAAGTATAGGGAAAGATGAGATAGCCAGACTGCAGAGGGATGACCCCACATTGGAGCGTTTCTTCGATGCAAAAGAAGTGAAGGAGAAAAAGGGAGGCATCACTAGGTTTGTGGTGAGGAATAAGATTCTGTACCGTGAGTACACCGACTCGAAGTCTGTCAGTGTAAAACCTGTTAAACAACTCATGGTACCCAGTTCACTGAGGAAGGAAGTTCTACAGAAAGCTCATGACTGCATAATGAGCGGACACCTAGGAGTAAAGAAAACCACTGATAGAGTGCTTTCCAACTTCTTCTGGCCAGGACTAAACGGAGATGTCGTACGTTTCTGTCAATCATGTGACATTTGCCAGAAGACGGTGAAAAAAGGCTCAGTCATGAAAGTTCCAGTACAGGAAACACCACTAATTGACACCCCATTCAAGAGATGTGCGATAGACCTAGTCGGACCAATTAACCCTCCAAGTGAGAAAGGACACCGCTACATCCTAACTTTAGTTGACTATGCTACAAGATACCCTGAAGCTACACCATTGAAGAACATTGACTCAGCTACTGTAGCTGAAGCGCTGCTTGACATATACAGTCGTGTTGGGATACCAGAGGAGGTGATAAGCGATCAAGGAACTCAATTCATCTCAGACTACATGAAAGAGTTTACCAGATTACTTGACATGCGGCAACTTCCTACCTCACCATACCATGCAATGGCCAATGGACTTGTGGAAAAGTTCAACGGAACCCTCAAGAGTATGTTAAAAAAGTTGTGTGCTAAAGAGCCAAGACAGTGGCATCGGTTTATCAATGCGGCTCTATTTGCATATAGAGAAGTCCCACAGGAATCAACAGGCTTCGCCCCATTCGAGTTACTCTATGGAAGAACTGTGCGTGGACCAATGTACATCCTGCGACAACTTTGGACAAAAGAAGACACTGCCGATGAAGTCAAGACCTGCTATCAACATGTTTTTGAATTGAGAGAGCGTTTAGATGACATGATGGAAATGGCACTAGCTTCGCTAAAAGACAGTCAAAAAAGATACAAACACTATTTTGACAAGAAAGCTAAGCAGAGAGACTTCAAATCTGGTGACAAAGTGCTCATTCTTCTACCTACGGATGGAAATAAATTGCTGATGCATTGGCAAGGACCATTCAATATTGAGGAGAAAGTCAGACTGAATGACTACATTATCAACATTAGAGGCAAGAGGAGAACATACCATGCCAACATGCTGAAGAAATATTTTGAGCGGGAGACGCCTACCGACCCTATGACTGTTGGAGCTGTGATGACTTTAGATGCTGCTGGTACTGGAATTATTGATCATGATGAGGAAAGAGAAGAAGGCCAAGATGATTTGTTGGACCTGTACAGTAAGAAACAGCAGACAGAAACAAGCAAAGATGTCATTCTGGGTGAAGAGCTGGAGAATCAGCAAAGAAGACAGTTGGAGGAGTTACTGAGAAAGTTTGAAGGTATCTTCAGTGACTTGCCAGGAAATGCAACGGGAATAGAACATTCTATCGAGCTCACGACTGATGAGCCAGTGAAATCCAAACCATATGGATTGCCCTACAGGGTAAGAGAAACTCTCAAGGCGGACATCGAGGACATGTTGAAGATGGGTGTTATTCGGCCATCTACCTCTCCCTACGCCTCACCAACGGTGATAGTAAAGAAGCCAGATGGAAGCAACAGGATTTGTATAGACTATCGCAAACTAAACCGAGTCTCAGTATTCGATCCTGAACCAATGGTGAAAACAGATGACGTTTTCAGAAAGCTCAGTAAAGATAAATACTTTACCAAACTTGATTTATCCAAGGGATACTGGCAAATACCAGTGAAGAAAGAAGATATTCCTAAAACTGCATTTGTGACACCCGATGGACATTATGAATTCATCAAGATGCCATTTGGGATGGTTAACTCTGGAGCGACACTGGTGAGAGGGTTGAGAAAACTTTTTGAAAATCTGAAAGGAGTGGACAACTACATTGATGACATTCTAGTGCACACGGAAAGCTGGGAAGAACACGTTAAAATGCTAACAGAAGTTTTCAGCCGACTTGCCACAGCTGGACTTACCGTTAGACCAAGTAAATGTAGAGTAGGAGGAACAAACATGGAGTTCATCGGACATAAACTTTACAGGGGTGAAATCAAACCAATGGATGACAACATTGAGAAAATTAGGGCTGCGCCAAGGCCAACCAATAAGACGCAAGTGAGATCGTTCATTGGACTTACTAGTTACTACAGAGAATATATACCTCATTATTCAACTATAGCGAGTCCACTAACAGATTTAACAAAGAAGGGAGAACCAAAGAAAGTCAAATGGCAGGAACCACAAGAGAAGGCGTACACCACCTTAAAAACAATGCTGACAAGCGCACCAATTTTAAAATTGCCAGATGTACACAAACCGTTTGTGCTAAGGACGGATGCATCAGATGTTGGGCTAGGGGCAGTGCTGATGCAGCCTCAGGATGGAAAGCTGTTCCCTGTGAGTTACGCAAGTAGGAAATTACTAGACCGGGAGAGAAACTACTCAGCCATAGAGAAGGAATGCTTAGCTGTGGTATGGGCGGTCAAGAAATATCTACAATATTTATATGGTGTAGAGTTTGTGCTGCAGACTGATCACCAACCGCTGGTGTACATCAATCAGGCCAAATTTGAGAACAGCAGAGTGATGAGATGGGCTATGTATTTACAGAACTTCAGAATCAAGGTGGAGTCAATCAAAGGAAAGGACAATGTTGGAGCCGATTATCTAAGCCGAATTGACTCAGAATTTTAAGTAGTAAGGAGAAATTATCAAAATAATTTCTCTTAGAATGGGGGGTTGTCACAAATTCTGAGTGTACATATACCTATAAACTTACCGGGTTTTTCCTAATGATTATACAGGAATGTTCATAGGTATTCTAGACTAATCAAAGAGATGGGTCATTGTTCATTGTTACTGTTTTCATTAGTCATGTTAACTACTGCCCAGCAATGTAAACAAGGTATTGCGCAATAATTGCGAAATAACCATGGAAATTCCAATGTTTTGTTTTGTTTTGATTTTCTATAAATAGTATTGGCATGTGGGGAATGTTTTCTACTAGAATCTTCTGTACTGGAATGCTTGAGAATATTCTAGAGCTTTTTGTTTACTATAAATACTGAGGCAGTTGTGTTTACAGTTCAGTTCATTCTTGGAGTTCATTTTAATACATTCATCTGTGCATATCTTACTAGAGAAATAAAGTATACTTATATCCACAACTCTATTTATTCACAACTGGATTAGCAAGCTGTATACTACTTGTCTATACACTTCTGACTACCAGACTTTTCGAACTCGTCACACTGCTACCTACAGTTTTGTGACATAGTAGTAGTAGTAGTAGTAGCAGCAGTGGCAGTAGCAGTTAGTAGTAGCAGTAGTAGCAGTAGCAGTAGTAGCAGTTAGTAGTAGTAGTAGTAGTAGTAGCAGCAGTTAGTAGTAGTAGTAGTAGTAGTAGCAGTTAGTTAGTAGTAGTAGTTAGTTAGTATGTAGTAGTTAGTTAGCAGCAGTAGTGGTTAGTAGTACTAGTATACAACTAACTTACCCACACCGATCATAATAATGGATAGAGGAAAGCTAGAAGCATCTACGATAGCCTGTATTGTATCTCTCTCATTAGTCACTTGTCCATCAGCTATTACAACCAGTATGTGGTACTGAAACACATAGCATATCACCATATACTCTCTATCAGTTGGAGTATATCTCTATAGTCTCACAGCAACCATGTACTTACACTTCTAGAATGAGATACAGTACTTACACTCCTAGAATGAGATACGATACTTACACTTCTAGAATGAGATACGATACTTACACTTCTAGAATGAGATACAGTACTTACACTTCTAGAATGAGATACGATACTTACACTTCTAGAATGAGATACGATACTTACACTTCTAGAATGAGATACGATACTTACACTTCTAGAATGAGATACGATACTTACACTTCTAGAATGAGATACGATACTTACACTTCTAGAATGAGATACAGTACTTACACTTCTAGAATGAGATACGATACTTACACTTCTAGAATGAGATACGATACTTACACTTCTAGAATGAGATACGATACTTACACTTCTAGAATGAGATACAGTACTTACACTTCTAGAATGAGATACGATACTTACACTTCTAGAATGAGATACGATACTTACACTTCTAGAATGAGATACGATACTTACACTTCTAGAATGAGATACAGTACTTACACTTCTAGAATGAGATACGATACTTACACTTCTAGAATGAGATACGATACTTACACTTCTAGAATGAGATACGATACTTACACTTCTAGAATGAGATACGATACTTACACTTCTAGAATGAGATACGATACTTACACTTCTAGAATGAGATACGATACTTACACTTCTAGAATGAGATACGATACTTACACTTCTAGAATGAGATACGATACTTACACTTCTAGAATGAGATACAATGTCTATTGCTCGTCTAATCAAAGGAGCAAAGCTAGTAGGTCCACTCATTCTGACATGTTGAGTAACTGAAGCATAGGAACTGAGTACGTCTGAGACACCATAACAGTAGCCCTGCAAGGAGCATAGAATAGCTACTCACTGCTCTATTTATATACGAGTAGTTAGTAACTGAGTAGAAGAGTTACTAACTGAATATAAGAGTTACTAACTGAATATAAGAGTTACTAACTGAGTGTAAGAGTTACTAACTGAGTGTAAGAGTTACTAACTGAGTAAAAGAGTTATTAACTGAATATAAAAGTTTCTGAGTATAAAAGTTACTAACTGAATATAAGAGTTACTAACTGAATATAAGAGTTACTAACTGAGTGTAAGAGTTACTAACTGAGTGTAAGAGTTACTAACTGAGTAAAAGAGTTATTAACTGAATATAAAAGTTTCTGAGTATAAAAGTTACTAACTGAATATAAGAGTTACTAACTGAATATAAGAGTTACTAACTGAGTGTAAGAGTTACTAACTGAATATAAGAGTTACTAACTGAGTAGAAGAGTTACTAACTGAATATAAGAGTTACTAACTGATTAGAAGAGTTACTAACTGAGTGTAAGAGTTACTAACTGAATATAAGAGTTACTAACTGAATATAAGAGTTACTAACTGAATATAAGAGTTACTAACTGAGTGTAAGAGTTACTAACTGAATATAAGAGTTACTAACTGAATATAAGAGTTACTAACTGAATATAAGAGTTACTAACTGAGTGTAAGAGTTACTAACTGAATATAAGAGTTACTAACTGAGTGTAAGAGTTACTAACTGAGTGTAAGAGTTACTAACTGAATATAAGAGTTACTAACTGAGTAGAAGAGTTACTAACTGAATATAAGAGTTACTAACTGAGTGTAAGAGTTACTAACTGAATATAAGAGTTACTAACTGAATATAAGAGTTACTAACTGAATATAAGAGTTACTAACTGAGTGTAAGAGTTACTAACTGAATATAAGAGTTACTAACTGAGTAAAAGAGTTACTAACTGAATATAAGAGTTACTAACTGAATATAAGAGTTACTAACTGAGTGTAAGAGTTACTAACTGAATATAAGAGTTACTAACTGAATATAAGAGTTACTAACTGAGTGTAAGAGTTACTAACTGAATATAAGAGTTACTAACTGAGTAGAAGAGTTACTAACTGAATATAAGAGTTACTAACTGAGTGTAAGAGTTACTAACTGAATGTAAGAGTTACTAACTGAGTAGAAGAGTTACTAACTGAATATAAGAGTTACTAACTGAATATAAGAGTTACTAACTGATTAGAAGAGTTACTAACTGAGTGTAAGAGTTACTAACTGAATATAAGAGTTACTAACTGAATATAAGAGTTACTAACTGAATATAAGAGTTACTAACTGAGTGTAAGAGTTACTAACTGAATATAAGAGTTACTAACTGAATATAAGAGTTACTAACTGAATATAAGAGTTACTAACTGAGTGTAAGAGTTACTAACTGAATATAAGAGTTACTAACTGAGTAAAAGAGTTACTAACTGAATATAAGAGTTACTAACTGAATATAAGAGTTACTAACTGAGTGTAAGAGTTACTAACTGAATATAAGAGTTACTAACTGAATATAAGAGTTACTAACTGAGTGTAAGAGTTACTAACTGAATATAAGAGTTACTAACTGAGTAGAAGAGTTACTAACTGAATATAAGAGTTACTAACTGATTAGAAGAGTTACTAGCTGAGTGTAAGAGTTACTAACTGAATATAAGAGTTACTAACTGAATATAAGAGTTACTAACTGAATATAAGAGTTACTAACTGAATATAAGAGTTACTAACTGAGTAGAAGAGTTACTAACTGAATATAAGAGTTACTAACTGAATATAAGAGTTACTAACTGAATATAAGAGTTACTAACTGAGTAGAAGAGTTACTAACTGAGTGTAAGAGTTACTAACTGAATATAAGAGTTACTAACTGAGTAGAAGAGTTACTAACTGAATATAAGAGTTACTAACTGAGTAGAAGAGTTACTAACTGAGTGTAAGAGTTACTAACTGAATATAAGAGTTACTAACTGAGTGTAAGAGTTACTAACTGAATATAAGAGTTACTAACTGAGTAAAAGAGTTACTAACTGAATATAAGAGTTACTAACTGAATATAAGAGTTACTAACTGAGTGTAAGAGTTACTAACTGAATATAAGAGTTACTAACTGAATATAAGAGTTACTAACTGAGTGTAAGAGTTACTAACTGAATATAAGAGTTACTAACTGAGTAGAAGAGTTACTAACTGAATATAAGAGTTACTAACTGAGTGTAAGAGTTACTAACTGAATGTAAGAGTTACTAACTGAGTAGAAGAGTTACTAACTGAATATAAGAGTTACTAACTGAATATAAGAGTTACTAACTGATTAGAAGAGTTACTAACTGAGTGTAAGAGTTACTAACTGAATATAAGAGTTACTAACTGAATATAAGAGTTACTAACTGAATATAAGAGTTACTAACTGAGTGTAAGAGTTACTAACTGAATATAAGAGTTACTAACTGAATATAAGAGTTACTAACTGAATATAAGAGTTACTAACTGAGTGTAAGAGTTACTAACTGAATATAAGAGTTACTAACTGAGTAAAAGAGTTACTAACTGAATATAAGAGTTACTAACTGAATATAAGAGTTACTAACTGAGTGTAAGAGTTACTAACTGAATATAAGAGTTACTAACTGAATATAAGAGTTACTAACTGAGTGTAAGAGTTACTAACTGAATATAAGAGTTACTAACTGAGTAGAAGAGTTACTAACTGAATATAAGAGTTACTAACTGATTAGAAGAGTTACTAGCTGAGTGTAAGAGTTACTAACTGAATATAAGAGTTACTAACTGAATATAAGAGTTACTAACTGAATATAAGAGTTACTAACTGAATATAAGAGTTACTAACTGAGTAGAAGAGTTACTAACTGAATATAAGAGTTACTAACTGAATATAAGAGTTACTAACTGAATATAAGAGTTACTAACTGAGTAGAAGAGTTACTAACTGAGTGTAAGAGTTACTAACTGAATATAAGAGTTACTAACTGAGTAGAAGAGTTACTAACTGAATATAAGAGTTACTAACTGAGTAGAAGAGTTACTAACTGAGTAGAAGAGTTACTAACTGAGTGTAAGAGTTACTAACTGAATATAAGAGTTACTAACTGAATATAAGAGTTACTAACTGAGTGTAAGAGTTACTAACTGAATATAAGAGTTACTAACTGAGTAGAAGAGTTACTAACTGAGTAGAAGAGTTACTAACTGAATATAAGAGTCACTAACTGAGTAGAAGAGTTACTAACTGAGTATAAGAGTTACTATACTATACTATACTATTATACTAGAAACAGCCACCCACTTGCTGTGATAGGGGAAACACTGCCCTATCTTTAGTATAAAGATCTCCAAAGCCAAAGACTGGTATTAGGTTATCTTCATCAAATGAAGACAGGGTTTCCCCTATTATTGAGATGACTTGTTGGTACGGGTTTAGACTCGTCTCATCCAAATAGTGCAAACTCTTTTGATTGAAACTCAGTCTACCCTGACTGAGGTTGCTAAGGGTATAGTCGATGCCTACAGTAAGATACGCTACTAACTCATCAAAATAACATGCAGGAATTAATTGAGTAGAAAAGTAAACTCATATCCATCTCTCTCACCTATTATAAGGTTGCAGGATTCTAATCCAGACTTGCGTACAGCTTCTGTCACTTCTTCCAGAGTGCTGAACTTATCAGCAAGAGTCTGGAAAGTTCCATTACCATAAAGTCTCCATATAATAGAATTGTTCTTTTGTCCACCAAATAAGTAGGATTTAATAAGGTATATAATAAATAATATTATCAGTATGACAGCCACTGGATGAACCATCACCAACTGCAAAACTATATATATAAACATAAATTAATATATAAATATATATATATAACTATATATACTGCTATTTTTGTATCCACAGTAAAATAATAAGCCATGTTTATTTTAGTGTTTGCATTACTTAGCCAAGTCTATAAATGCTATAAATGTTCAAATACTACCATTATATTTGCAACCAGTCATGTCTAATTGACATAATATTGTGTTTGTTACATTCTACTTTTATTGATTCTACTCATTCTCACAACCATTATTTTATGAAACACATTTACGGGTCCTGTTGATAATTTTAGTACATTTTTTGGCTACAGAGTGAGACGGAATTCATTTTACATTAAAGAGTTGCCACAACAGTGTAACTCTTTGTATTCCTCACTCACCGACACTTCACAAACCTAAACGGCAAGGATACCTTTGCTAATAGAATCTATATTACTTTAAATATTCAATTAAAAACTTGGTCACTTTTTCTTACTAATATACGGACATACAACAAGTTGTTTAATTCCAAAGCAAAAATAGTCTTTTCTATCAAACTTAGAAGAGGTAAAATTCATTTTATTGAGTGTTGGTGTTACTGCAGCTAATATTGATAATAACTATAATGATATTCACTCCAGTGATTAAACTTAGCCTTCAGTATGACCAACACTATTAAGAGTATGAATTCCACCATGAATATGGTTATCATTATGATAGTCATTACCATTAACAACAACAATGGTTGTTTTCATGCATAAACCACAATTTATATGTATCACTTGTATGGACTTTGACATTAAACTAACTTCTAATGTTTTAGTTTCAGTCAAAGTCTTGCAAACAGTAACTCAGTAAGACTGTTTTTCACATATTCATATTGGCCTGGCCTATATTATCATGCAGTTACACGGTAACAACAGTATCTGGTTTTTAATGCTTAGTCCTTACTATTTACTTTTAGTTTTAGTATTCAATTTCAATTCAGTTAACCTAATAGTGATTTTGATTTTCATTAAAATAGTTGAATCATTTTAAGTTGCCTATTTTAATTTATCATTTTTATGTTATAAGTTAAATTACAACGATAAGCACTACAAGTACTGCAACTACAGGTACAACATTAATTTTTTAATTTTACTTAATTTTGAAAAAATAATTTATTTAATATTAATTAATAATAATAATATTGTGATTTCACTTTGATTTATCTGTATTTAATTTTGTTATAATCATTTATATAAAATAAAATTAAATATAATGTTTTAGTTTAGGTTTAATTAGTATTACATTAAAATTTGATTTCAAAAACAAAAGTTATAAGACAGGGTGAGCTACGCCTACAGCTAAATCCTAGAGGCAGGATTAAGATTTTAGATGAGGATTAACTTAAAAAAAGTTCCTGTTAGTGTTAGACTTACTGTTGACTGTTAAGTGTTAAGACGTTGGAGTTGGTGTTACACTTTACTGACTTAGTCTTATACTTATAGTTATACTTATAGTTATTGCTAGTATTTTGCTACCACACTTTTGTTTGGTTTAAATCACAGAGACAGAGTTAAACTAATATTTCATCAAATCAAACTCTGTTTCTTCAACGAATACATTGTTTCAAGTTTCGGAGCCCACTAGGCACTAGCTGGTAGTGGCAATAAACAAAAATAATCTCTACGTGTTGCAGCAGGTATTTCACACATCACCAACTATGGGATTTCCATAAAGTACATTTCGGTGTTGGCATTGACACTTACCTTTTTTAGCGCATAAGCCATCACTTGTTTAAAGTTAAAGGCGCTTTCCCATCTTACCAAAGTCTGACAATTAATCACGTACTAAGAGTTAGCGGATCCATTTCGCTTTTGTATTTTGCTTGTGCTGAAAAGACAACTCTGTAAGATTCGACGTTC
Source organism: Bugula neritina (assembly GCA_964035545.1). Classification (NCBI taxonomy): domain Eukaryota; kingdom Metazoa; phylum Bryozoa; class Gymnolaemata; order Cheilostomatida; family Bugulidae; genus Bugula; species Bugula neritina. The sequence continues at coordinate 105,699 of OZ037770.1, forward strand.
AGGAATAGATTGAAATATTACCATAGCTTAGCACCTACAGGCTGCATGTAATAATAATGCTACTATTATTACGACAGAAGACATCTCTCTTATTATTGCAGGGCTAATAAAAACTATCAAAATATTACACATAATCTGCTAGTATCAGCCAAGCAAAAGTACTCTCAGCATGATTACAGGTTAAAACATGTAATTGGGGAAGACTTGAATATGTCCCTGGTCGGAATTTAAATGAACTACTTGCATTGTAACATATATACTGTAACATATTATTTGCACAGTATCAGAAAGAGTATTTCGATCGAATATGATGATCTTTATATTCTTCAAACAAATACTTGATAAAAATAGCTGGAAATGATGCTATAGTGAAAGAAACACTAAGAATAGAAACTTGAAAGTACGGTGAGCAATGTATAGGACTTAAGGTAGAACACATTGTCCCGTGTTGATAGTTTATAATATGATACAAGTATCACAGAGTGCTCAGTAGTTTACAATGAATGAGAGTCAATTGTAGTTTCTGGTTTACAACCTACTCTACTCTCACTCAAGTTTCCATATTTACGGATGTGTAGAAATAAAGAGATGAGCCAGAGGGCAGCGAAGGACTGTATGGCTCCAGTTAACACAATACTGTATCTAGCACCTGCATGCCTTGCCACTAGCTCTACAAGTATATACTATATACTATACTGTATCTAGCACCTGCATGCCTTGCCACTAGCTCTACAAGTATATACTATATACTATACTGTATCTAGCACCTGCATGCCTTGCCACTAGCTCTACAAGTATATACTATATACTATACTGTATCTAGCACCTGCATGCCTTGTCACTAGCTCTACAAGTATATACTATATACTATACTGTATCTAGCACCTGCATGCCTTGCCACTAGCTCTACAAGTATATACTATATACTATACTGTATCTAGCACCTGCATGCCTTGCCACTAGCTCTACAAGTATATACTATATATAATAGAAAACAACTCCTTACCACACAGCTGGGGAAATAGTATAGCCCCAGCTCCTTCAGCCAGCAGGCCAAGGCTAAGTAGGAGAACCATCAGATGCCCACCACAAATTTCATGACACACAACAGTAAAGGAACCTGAGGCCAAGCCTAATCCGAGACCAAATAGAACTGTCAAAGAGTAGAAAGCTGCCTGCAAGTAACAGCAGGTGGTTTAAAAAGTGACAGCTGTACATTAAAGTGAGAGTTATGGTGTACTGTTTACTGTACTGAGAGTTATGGTGTACTGTTTACTGTACTGAGAGTTATGGTGTACTGTTTACTGTACTGAGAGTTTTGGTGTACTGTTTACTGTACTGAGAGTTTTGGTGTACTGTTTACTGTACTGAGAGTTGTGGTGTACTGTTTACTGTACTAAGAGTTATGGTGTACTGTTTACTGTACTAAGAGTTTTGGTGTACTGTTTACTGTACTGAGAGTTTTGGTGTACTGTTTACTGTACTGAGAGTTGTGGTGTACTGTTTACTGTACTAAGAGTCATGATGTACTGTTTACTGTACTAAGAGTTATGGTGTACTGTTTACTGTACTAAGAGTCGTGGTGTACTGTTTACTATACTAAGAGTTATGGTGTACTGTTTACTATACTAAGAGTTATGATGTACTGTTTACTGTACTAAGAGTTATGGTGTACTGTTTACTATACTAAGAGTTATGGTGTACTGTTTACTGTACTTAGAGGGGAATAGGAGTTACCTTTTCTATAAGAAAAGCTGAAGTTATAGAAGCAACAGACGAGAGTAAAACTCCGGAAGTGTAGAGTAGGATTGTGGGAAACCGACAGGAGCTGGTGACTATGATAACGAGAGATCCGACCACCTGACCTACACCTGCCGGCACAGAGAGAAGGGAGTATATGTAGTATATATTATAGTATATATTATAGTATATATTATAGTATAGATATACTATATATAGTATATATAGTATATCTATCAGGTTAGCCAGTACTAGTGACTAAATAATTGACTGTTAGAGCAACTGACCAGTCAAAGTGACTCCAAGAGATGTTTCCTCAGCACTTAGTCTGCTTTCTTTAAGTATGTAATCATTAATGAGTACGAGGTAGGATGAGAACCCCCCTGTCCAAAACATTCCTCTAATTAGAAAGGCCCATGCCTGCAAGTAATAAAGGAAGTCATCAAAGTATCTCAAATGTGATTGTTTGATGATAACAAAACATTGAGAGTTATCCACTTTATATTCCAGTGTCTCGGAGAGTATACAGTATTCTACTAGAGAATTATAGTACCTGGAAAGACTTTAGAAGATATTGAAAGTCATCTCTCAGTCGTCCCTTACGTTCTCCAACATCTCTCTGGGTATCTCGGCTAAGCTGTTTGCCATTCTCTTCAATAGTTTTTTCTGAAGTAAATTCCTCTAGAAGAGTGACAACACACACTATATTATATTGTGACACTTAAGTATAGGTATAGCTAATGTAAGTATATACTAGTTGAATAGACAAACCTGGAGCTGGTGATGGTGTCTGATAGAGTAACCCAGCCACAATGTGTACAAAGTGAACAAGGCCAATAATACCCATACCACTGGAATAGCCAAATGTTTGGAAAAGCTGATGTGATATTACGGGCCATACCGCACCTCCCACGTACACACCCAAACGTGACAGAGCCAAAGCTAAGTACCTGTGCTTCTTAAAGTTCAAGGACAACACTTCAGGAGAAGTTATCATTGTTGTGGCGACTCCGAATCCTGGAAAATACTGAAAGTGTAAACAGATATTATACGATACTATATACAGATACTATATACAGATATACTATATACAGATATACTATAAACAGATATACTATATACAGATATACTATATACAGATATACTATATACAGATATACTATATACAGATATACGATACTATATACAGATATACTATATACAGATATACTATATACAGATATACTATAAACAGATATACTATATACAGATATACTATATACAGATATACTATATACAGATATACTATAAACAGATATACTATATACAGATATACTATAAACAGATATACTATATACAGATATACTATCTACAGATATACTATATACAGATATACCTGCTATAAATCCGAAAAGCAACACGACCTGCCAGTCTTGTGTAGAGAAGTAAGATAAACCAACACCTAGAATGAGAGAAGCACCTCCTATAAGTTGTGTTATCCTGCAGCCCAGTTTCTTTACCAGTATGGAGACTAGAGGAGCTGTATACAGAGTATATATAGAGTATATATAGAGCATATAGAGAGTATATAGAGAGTATATATAGAGTATATACAGAGTATATATAGAGTATATAGAGAGTATATATAGAGTATATACAGAGTATATATAGAGTATATAGAGAGTATATAGAGAGTATATAGAGTATATAGAGAGTATATAGAGAGTATATAGAGAGTATATATAGAGTATACATAGAGTATATAGAGTATATATAGAGTATATAGAGTATATATAGAGTATATAGAGTATATATATAGAGTATATATAGAGTATATAGAGAGAGTATATATAGAGCATATAGAGTATATAGAGTATATAGAGTATATATAGAGAGTATATAGAGAGTATACAGAGTATATAGAGAGTATATATAGAGAGTATATAGAGAGTATATAGAGAGTATATATAGAGTATATAGAGAGTATATAGAGAGAGTATATATAGAGCATATAGAGTATATAGAGTATATATAGAGAGTATATAGAGAGTATACAGAGTATATAGAGAGTATATATAGAGAGTATATAGAGAGTATATAGATAGTATATATAGAGTATATAGAGAGTATATAGAGAGTATATATAGAGTATATAGAGAGAGTATATAGAGAGTATATAGAGAGTATAATATATAGAGTATATACAGAGTATATATAGAGAGTATATAGAGAGTATACAGAGTATATATAGAGTATATACAGAGTATATATAGAGTATATAGAGAGTATATATAGAGTATATATAGAAAGTATATATAGAGTATATAGAGAGTATATATAGAGAGAGTATATATAGAGTATATATAGAGAGTATATAGAGAGTATATAGAGAGTATACATAGAGTATATAGAGTATATATAGAGTATATAGAGAGAGTATATATAGAGCATATAGAGTATATAGAGTATATAGAGTATATATAGAGAGTATATAGAGAGTATACAGAGTATATAGAGAGTATATAGAGAGTATATAGAGAGTATATAGAGAGAGTATATAGAGAGAGTATATAGAGAGTATAA